>APFE030596785.1:155917-166271 GCA_000404065.3 Pinus taeda
TGCTCACAGGGGTGAAGAAGTGGGATTGAAACTAGTGAAATGTGGAGAACGAATCACATAGCATCAATCATCACTTCCGGGGCTTGCACCCGTAACCAGGACTTCCCAGGAGGTCACCCATCCCAGAACTCCTCTGGCTCAAGCGCGCTTAACTGTGGAGTTTTTCCCACAATCAAGCCCACTTAGCTTGCTACCCCATTTGCAAAACCTTAGCAAGTATTGTGCATCATGAACCATTCAAGTAGAGATCCCTTGACTCTTTTTGAATTTAAGTATGGGGGATTACGCAGTGCATTATATTAGATATCATTTTGGGATTCAACTGCGTTAAGTAAGTCATTCAAACGTATGACCATTTCCATGAGAGGTTGTCGTAACTGACTAATTTCTCATGATTTTTGAATAGTTCACTTAGCACTCATTGCATCGGGTGATGCTCACAGGGGTGAAGAAGTGGGATTGAAACTAGTGAAATGTGGAGAACGAATCACATAGCATCAATCATCACTTCCGGGGCTTGCACCCGGTAACCAGGACTTCCCAGGAGGTCACCCATCCCAGAACTCCTCTGGCTCAAGCGCGCTTAACTGTGGAGTTTTTCCCACAATCAAGCCCACTTAGCTTGCTACCCCATTTGCAAAACCTTAGCAAGTATTGTGCCTCATGAACCATTCAAGTAGAGATCCCTTGACTCTTTTTGAATTTAAGTATGGGGGATTACGCAGTGCATTATATTAGATATTTTTGGGATTCAACTGCGTTTAGTAAGTCATTCAAACGTATGACCATTTCCATGAGAGGTAGTCGTAACTGACTAATTTCTCATGATTTTTGAATAGTTCACTTAGCACTCATTGCATCGGGTGATGCTCACAGGGGTGAAGAAGTGGGATTGAAACTAGTGAAATGTGGAGAACGAATCACATAGCATCAATCATTGCTAGCGTCACTAGCTCAGTGAAATCTAAAATGACAACAATCCTAATGTAACCATCCTCATAAGGATTAGGCCCATAATGAGCCTCACCCTCCGCCCATCGATGGATATCCACATGCTCAACTGGCAGTGGATATGATAGAGCCTCCCCACGAGGGAGAAAACTAGTCACACAATAGATATCAGTATGGACTCATATTGTTAGATCAATCAAGCTAATCACCATCACCTGTCGGTTTGCGTCCCAGCATCGGATAAAATGCCACAGGAACCTATCCTGTGATCTCAAAAGGGAGTTCTCAAGAAACTTCAGGAGACCCCACTATGCTAACAAATGCTAGCTACTGGATCCCCCACCACCTCCATGTGTAGGTGCACCTAGTCTTGTTCTCTCCAAATCATCCTGCCATCAAGGATGTCACACATCAAATCTTTAGCTCCCTAGGCTATCATGAAAAATAAAAATAAAAATAGAGAAAAGCCTTCTCATCTCATAGTCATGCATTTATGAGCCTGATAGATGCGCTAACGTGTGTCTGTTTCTTAGATAGACGCACAGATGCGTGTCTATCAAGCCATATACCACCACAACCAAGGCGTCGAAGACTATGCACCTGTATTAAAAACAGCTACACGACCCACGTGCGGTCCGATGACCAAGCCATGGCAACCCTCAAAGCGATTCACCGCGAAATATCCCACTTTAGACACACAGACTGTGTGCCTAAGGGCCAATTTTAAGCAGCTTCAATGTGCAAAACCTTGATTTTTGCGTGACGATTGTGCAATTCCATAGGAGTTTCCCGCGCAGCCATAAAAAACCAACCTTAAAAGGCCATACAGGGGACACCTATGCAACTTATCTACCCTAAACCTACCAAAATCACAAAGGGTAGGGTACAAGCCCTTACTTGTCTCTCCCTGTGCACATCCTTGGTGCTCTGGCTGACCGCAACTGCAAGAGACACTCCTAAAGCTAGCAATGACCTCTCAAGCTCAACAATGCAAATGAAGTGATATTTGGCCCCCTCAGCCCTATTTATCACCTTCTTCACCATTTTTTGGATCCCATTACAAAAGCTTGGGATCTTCTTTGAAAAACTCAGAAGAGACACAAGGATCAGTACCACACCATCTCCATCATGGAACTCTCTATTTCAATAATTGCCAAAACTAATTTTTTGGACCCTCCGTACACTTAGAAACTCATTTCAGGTACTCCTCTCCTTCTTTAATTCATATCATTCAATTAGTCATAGTTTATGTATATGTTTTAAAAATATGCTTTCACTTGGGGTATTGGCCATGTATATTGTAGGTACATCACAAACAATCTGCTTCGACCATCACCCCCACATGTAAATAATAGAGAAGGTATCATTCTCCACTTAGCATGATAGTAAAGTTCAAACAACTTTGACTTCATTTGATACGGTCACACAAAAGATTGGATTATCATACTGCTTCCTTTGAGTCATGAAGGATGCTATTGTTTCCTTAAACATCCCATTTTACATCAATGACACTATGTCCAACACAGACTTTAAGTTGATCTTGGTGAAGTATTTCTTTAGTGTTTCATTAGTTTGAATGATTTTCTCTTTTCATGTTTTCATCTGCTTGAAGAGCTTATTGTCTCGAAAATTTTTTCATCAAGAATTGTATACGAAAAGTTTATTTCATTGTTTCATGAAAAAGTATGAAATTCCAGTTTGTTGCATAATTGTGCTATGATAGCTTGCATCATTAAAAGACTAGAATTTCATTGGCATTTCGAAAAGGAAAAGAACTCTTTTGCTTTTGAAAGGACTAAAGCTTTGAATATCATGGCATAATTTCTCCAAAATGCACCATAGGATCCATCATCTTGACCAAGTTTATCACCACCTCACCTTGCATATGATAAACATCCACGTTGGTTGATAGAGCCCTCCCACTCATGGATCGCTTCATGCTTGTAGACCCCTATTCACTATCAAGAGCCATGACCACCTACTCCAGATTGGGAAACACTCCACTTACATGCCTTGAAGTTTAGCCTCATTATTCTTCACTCATCACCCATGCACCCCATTTCTTGGGCCATCCCTGGTACTTTATGATAGATCAAGACAGATGCACCTCCGTGTCCTACATTTGCCTATCATCCACCCATATTGCATAGTGTTGGGCTCCAAAAATGTCATACAAATATCACTCATTACCATACATTTTTCACCTATGCTTCCATTATATCACTCACTATTCACCACCTTGTCACTCCATTTTCCCTATTATTCACCATAATGGGTCTCATTTATATTTTCCAAATTATATTTATTTTAAGCATTTTTGAGAGAAATTCTTGATTATATATTAGGAATAATATATTTTACTTTATATATGGAAAGTGGGTTGTTTTTGTGACATGTGTAGGTGCCAAGGAAGCTTCCAAGACACCTTTATGTGGCCTTGAAGGATCAAATTCGAATTTGAGAAGATAAACCTCATGGAGAAGATGATGATCTCATGGAGAAGATCAAGGACAAAAGAGGGTTATGTGTTTAGATGGTTGAGAGATGTATGGAACTAAAAGAGAGATTAGTGGATGATCATTATGAGTTCGTTACTCATTCCATTGTATAAATAGGAGTACAATCTCCTCCATTTGTAATCTTAAAGTTGGTTTGTACATCATGATGGAGATTTTGAAATAAAGAATCATACTTTGATTTTGTTGCTTCTAAATTTGAGTCCCCTTTGAAGTGGTGTGCTTGTGGAGTTATGGAGGGCACCCATGGCCTCACTTGCATGCTTATTTTAGGTATAATTTAATTTATGTTTTTATTTATTTTATTTCATTTTAGCTTTTAAGTTCTTGTTAGATATTCCAATTGTTGGAAGAAATCTTAAAATTCATGTGTTCTTGTAAGGGAACCCTAAGATCTCCAACAAATTAGGAATCTTTCTAGACCTATAGGTGGCACTTCTAAGTTTACCTTCCCGGGTTGACATTAAATTAAACTCTAATTTGCATCCGCATTTTAGACTCAACACATAGCCCATCTACGTCACTTCATCTGCCTCACCAAACCAACACAGAGACCAACCAATGGGGCCCATGTCCTAAGGAAAAACACCACACCTCCATGTAGGTCACCATTATTAGGGGGCACTTGTCTCCATGTATGTACATCCAAATCACCCTCATATTCTTTTGGCAAGTGTACAAAGATGTTTTTTATGAAAAAGACTCCCACCCACATTTTTCATGTCTTTTACTTGGCAGAAATTTCTAGTCACCCTTGGTCAAAGCTCGCACATAACCCACAGTCATTTACCATCTTCACACCAGTCATAACCTACTCACACCCACCTTGGAAATCCTACTGATTCTAGGGCCATCCCTATCAAAAAACATGTTTTGATTGCCGCCATTTTCGCAAAAGCTTCGACCTCGGGCCAATGGACCATATCCTCTCTTAATGTTAGCTCTCACTATCATGCCTTATCTGAACCACCCTATTACATTCTATTTACATCTCATATTGATTCCCCTACACAGCATGTCAGGCGATTAATGCTCCTTTCTTGTCAACTTCAACATTCGTATTCCACGAAAGAGAAAATATCTTGGATATTCCCTCGTTGAGGGGATATCCTTGGGTGGCACAATGGGAACCACTATTTCCCACTGATGTCATCAGTCCCCTTGACATTCAACACCAACACAAGTTTTCATGTCAAGGTGGTTTCGTACTTAACGAATTTTGCAATTCTTTCATTTAGTCGAAGACATTTGCATCACTAAGCACCTCATTCAACAATGCTTACACCATGATATGAGAGAGTTACCCAAATTCAAAGACCCATGCATACCACAACACCTCATTCAACATTGCTTCACCTTTGTTATGCACAGGGAACCAAACTCAGTCTATTTGACCAAGAAGCACCCTTGAGGGTGTCAACAATTATCACAATCAACCATCAACACGTCAACCACCATAACATTGACTAGACAGGACCATACCCTGTCTGATTGTAATAATTCTAGACTAAGTAATTATAATGAGCATGGGACATGCCTACCTCATATAGACATTTTTTACTCTTTAGGTTTTTAGCAGAGCATTCTTATCATTTATAATTAGTTAAGGGGTTTCTCTACTCATCTCCATAATAACTTATCCTCTCTCTCAAAAATTTGATCAGACTCTTCTTCAGAACAGAAAATGTGACATATTTCAGTAATACATTTTTTCCTAACCTCATACATTAGGGGGCAAATATTAACACCAAAAAATCGTACACATGTTTGCACAATCCAGAAGATACTAAAAGATGTCTAGTAGAATGCACAAGTGAAGATTTTCTAGCAGACTACATCACGAAGTTTGAAAAAATTAATTTGTCCTAAGGTCCAAAGTTTATAAAGATAAAAAATTTAGGTCATTGCGGCTATTTCTTCGATATTCGCATGCTCATGAAATATCCTTAAACGCACTATTAAAGAAATGGACGAATTAGCGATTTGGGACCACTCCACACACTTGGCGCTAATTCTATGACATGGTCTCAGTCCAGGAAAGCCGAATTTGAGTCACCCTAAATATATGCATCCCTCAATGGAATCATATTTTCCTACTCATGCGTCATTATCATGCATGAACCAAGAGAGGGAAGATGGATTCAAAAATTCTATATAAAAAGGCCACGAGAGAGCCAAAATAGGAGACATTGTTATGTTGGTGAAATTGCTATCAGAGAAAACCATCATTCCATTGTTGAAACCAAAGAAGGGAAGAGCACAAGCATGTTGGACATATTTCTTCTAATAAATCCATCATCTTAGTGAGAAAAGAGAAATCCACCGTTAGGGAGTCTTCATACTTCTTTGATAGAGAGGAGAAACTTGCAAAGAGATTGAGGAAAATAACCCCCCTTGCTGAGGATTTTTTAGCACCATAGCTCAAAGATTTCTCTTCAAGTGTCTAAGATTCATCTATTGCATTCAACCTCTACTACCAATAGTCAATAAAGTGATATTTTTCCATTATTTTATTGACTTGTTTTCTCCAGTGAGCATTTTTTTGTGTTTACCTCTTTTTTTTAGTTTATGGTTATGTATGCATTGTTTCCACTATTTACAATGTTGTGTTTATCTAATTCTCTCCATAACAACACCAATTCTTCCTGTGATCCTTTGCAGGGAACAAACAACTGTTAAGGAGGTGTCTTTTGGTACACCATTGCCACAAAACACTACCACAACAAGGAAACATAATAATAATTAATTCAAGATTTGTTTACCCCCCCAACCTATGCAAAAAAACTTCAACCACATCAATTCTTGCATCATTGGACAGAGCAATAACATAATAGTGTCACTGTCACAACACTCACCAACACAATGGCCACTCACAAAATTACTTTTATTTTAATTTTAAAATGAATTTCCAGGCACTCAAAAATACTGAAAAAAAAAACACCCTCCAAAAGGGGAATTATGTCCCATTAGAGCTTCCTCAACCAATCGGAAATTAGAAATAAGATTTACTGAAAATTTGCATTTTTTTTCTTTTAAATGAAAAAATAGAAATATTAAGCATTTTCCCAAAAATTTGGTTAAAATTGAAAAAACACAGCTAAATAATTCACAATCAATGCAACTTGACCACAAGGTGAATGCTATAGTCCTTGGTGAGGAAGGACTAATAAAATACAAGTTAGACAAATTTCAAAAACACTTAAAAACAAGCATCTAAAAAAAGAAGAAATACAAAATAGAAAGGTATACATGCTTTAAATATTGAGTTTTAGCAGTTTTCATAGTCATAGTATTTGGTTTTTAATGCCATGGTTGAAAACATTTGAATTTAAACCTAAAAAAAGAGGTGATTTTGCATCACCACTTTTACATTTCAACGTGCTTTATCATGCCTTTTGTAGTCGTGATATTTGATCTTTAATGTCATGATTGACAAATGTTCAAATTTTAACCCTGAAAAAAAAGAGAGGTGATGTTGCATCACCACTTTTGCATTTCAATGTGGTTTTTCATCTCTTTCATAATCATGGTATTTGTTTTTTAATTCCATGGTTAAAAAATGTGGGAATTGATCCCTGAAATAAAAAAAGGGTGATGTTGCATTACCACTTTTCAAAATTAGCACGAAAATCATGATTTGATGCAACCACCAAAAAAGAGAACTTAGTAAATTTCTCATTAAGTTGGTAACTGTTGTAATCTAAAGAAAAGTATGGATAGTTACTAGTAATAAGGACATTAAGCATTCACAAAGCAAAGCACATAAGTAAATAAAGAAGAAGAGACACAAGTAGTGGAGAACCAACAGAAGCACACTTGTATTGTTTATCTCTTAAAGCCAAATGGAATTGATACATTGATGCATTCATGGATATTTATACCATGTCAAGACAATTACAATGGTTTATCTATCTGGCCATACTTAATGTAATCCAACTTATTTGTTGACTCAACAAGGTTGTCGACTAACTTACAATATGCTTTCCTGACTTGATCGGGCTAGTCAACTAGCCCCTCCAACATCGCCCCCACCCTCAAATCCTTATTTGTCCCGAAGAAGGGGATTGGAGTAAGATGAGAGTTTTTTTTAATGAAAAACTGATACAAAATTATACATATATATGTTCATTCTCTTTCTCTTTTAGAGCTTTTGAAAATATTACAAAATTGATTACAATATAAGACAAAAAAATAATAGATAGACTAAATGCATGATTTATCATGGAACTTGTGGTTCTTCGAGAGGTACTTCTAGATGATCGATCAGTTCTTCATGGAATGGATATGCTAAATTTTATGCTTCCTCATTGACTTTGAATTCATGAGTCTATTGTTTTGAAGTTGCAACACATGTTGAAACACTAGTTTCAAAAAATGGATGGGTGGGCTATGGTGGTTTTGGAGGTGAAGACTAAACTAGTGGCAGTAGTGACATGCCCTATGAGGAAGTTTTCTATATAACATGGGAAAGAATTTGAATATGCTCGTCAAATATTAACGATTCTCACACTACTAGCATGGCTTTTGCATTTATTTCTTTTAGTTTTTTCCAGATAATGAACTTTATCTTCTAGAGAGTTCTCTTTGAATATCCTATGGTTGAGAGGTCATCCTTGTTCCAAATGCTACACTTGATTGAGAATCTCCTATAAATTTTTTGAAGCATTAGTTACCTCCATATGATATTTCATCCCCTCTCTAAGCCATTGGCACTCCTCTTGAATCAATTGGGCTTGAACTTTCCTTTTATGTTCAATATTTTTATCCAATGCAAGTTTTTCTCTTGGATCCATGACTTCCCTAGAGGCTAGGTCGTGAATAATCATCTCTTGTGTTCTAATGCAACCAAGAATTTGTGCTAAATAAGTAGGCCAATTTTTTAAAGTGGTGTTTGGGGAGGCTCCTCTATCTAATGTGCATTACAATGCTTATTTAGCTACCATAAATTCTCGGTGAATCTTCTAAATTACCTATGATAGTTGATGGCTTCCCAAAACTATTGTCTTTTACTACAACTGTATATTAAGTTTCTCGTTCTGGTCAATGAGATGATGCGCTAATTTTTGTAGAGTAATGAGATAATAATCAACTTTGTTGGCATGTGAACATTTGAATTTTCCACAACCTAGAGCCGAAAAGCCAAAAATCCCCTTTCTCATTCCTCTTTTCATTGAAGATAATTAATCTCTTTTTTCCTATTTTTCATCTTGAGTTTTGCTTGATTTATTGAATTTCCTAGAAATTCAATAATCCGCCTCTCGCTAGCAAGCCATAAGTCAGAGAACTTACTTAGAATATCGATGAATTCCTTCTTGACTTGAGTCACTGGTGTGCTTGTCGAAGTCAGTTTAGTCCTCAATGTAATATTTGAGGTCAACTTGGTTATTGGTATGCCGGTCAAAATTGATTCACTCGAAGACAATTGTTGTTGATTTGTTGGCGTGGATGATGTATCCTGTGGCTGCAAATTGGCGGTCTTGACTGTGTCATCCGGTAGAGTAGGTTCCGAGGATTTTTCTTGCGAGTCTGGTTGGTTTGACAAGGTCTGGTCTGACTATTGCTGCTCCTCTTCAACATTTGTCAGAGATATAGGATGTAGAAATTTGAATAATATAACACTTATTCATAGTGATTATCCTGATTATACACTATTTTCGGAATGCATGCATAATACATAACCTCCTCTACCATTGATCATCAATTTGCGGAATTAAAAAAGCAATCGCTTGTGCACATTGAAACATCAATCACACATATCAACATAGTATGTAATGGGGAAAGCATACAGCTGAAAACCCCCAACTATCTGTATATTATAATGATAGAGAACATGTAACAATACATAGTGCAATACTCCTCACAGGTACTCGGTACTATCTCCACATGCTACACACAAACTAGCTCAGATCTGAACAAGTCATGGGTTCAAATCTCCTCCACTGTTTGCCTGCCTCTACTGCACAATCCGAGTTGAGAATAGATGAGTTCCAAGTTTGAAATCCCTTTGGCTTCTACTGTGAAATCCTCATTGGCAATCTCAGTCAATGAATGTGCAAATCTCATGCAAAGCTATAGTCACAATTGATAGCAGTCTCACCCTTTCACCCACCTCTAACACTTGTCTCCACTGAACTATCCATGCATTGAGTTAACTGATGTATTCTTTAGTTGATTTATGAGTTAATAATTAGTGAATTAATTAATAATTAATTCACACCACTCATCACTAGTGTATTTGTTAGTTAGACTAAATACAACTAGTTCAACTAAGTCAAACTGAACACAACTCATCAACTCCTCAATCAACTCCACCAAACTTAATCACTTGAGTTCTAACTGAAGTCCATCATGCAATAGCTCAACTAACCCATAGGAAAAGCATATTTTCTTTTGGCAGTTGCATGTGCCACATCCGTAGCTCGAACTGAAGTGCTGCAAGAGGATAAGATAATGTTTATAGTCCAAATATTATTAAGAGCTAATAATATTCGACTGTTCTATTTTTGACTAGCAGTCTAAAAATAGACTCCGCCCATATGTCTAAAAATAGAAGTCCATCTATTTTTACCAAACTTGACCAATCATCCACAAATAGCATCCTGCAACTCATAGACCATGATCCATATGTCTAAAAATAGACTTTGCGCCAAAAATGACCAGTGGGACCACTTAGTGAAGGCGACTTCTTTTCACTAAGCTCCATCATCTTGTTGCATTTTCAACACTCCCTCTCAACAAGATATGGATTATTTGCAACCCCTATACTGTAACTTTGGAATGTTCTGCATGCAACACATCTACCCGATCCACTTGCTCCAACAACACTTGGAACAAAAACACTCCCAACTGACCCCTCTGTTGGGCTAGGAACATACTCTAATGCTGAA
>APFE030596785.1:207407-250522 GCA_000404065.3 Pinus taeda
GAAAATATGGAGTGAAAATCAGGGACCCCTGATACTCTATATTTTCCAAAAAAAAAAATCTCTCTCTCTTTCCATCCTCATTCCATCTTCATTCCATTTCACTTCACCTCATCATTTTTCATCTCCATTTCACTTCATTCCATTTCATTTCATTTTTTCACTTCACTCCATTCACTCCATTTCATACCATCAATAAAAATCCTTTTCAGGACTATTTCCATTCAGTTAGTCTTTTCCTAACTAACTTTGTGCAGTTAAAAGGGAGATGTCTTAGTTTTCGCAGCTGGAAACTGTTTCCGCAGCTCGCACCAGTTTCCGTAGCCAGAAATGATTTTGTCTCTACAGCTAGCAGCACTTTGTTTTCAAGGGAAAATCTCAGTCAAAGGTTAACATCATCATCACAAAAAGGCAGCAAGGATATGAGGCACCTGCAGGATCAAAAAGCAATAATGGATCAACAACCTTAATCAACAAATGGCAAACTCATGAAGGTATGATCAAAATCTTTTCCAAACAACAATTTAATGTCATTTTATGTATAGTTATTAAATCGTGAAAGAGCCACTAAATGCAATGATTCGGCAAAGATCATCCCACTTCTCCTCCACGACAATACTTCATCCACCTCATACCCTTCTAACGGTCCCATAATCACTCTTAATTCAAACTCGAAATGGACTGCGCTTTCATTTATTGGCCGTACGAAAGAGTGACCTATTATACTACGTCTCTTCTGCACCATGATTTCTGCAGCCAATACTGATACGTGTGCGTAAATCACCCGGCTCTAAAGGATTCGGTCGTTATTCCATCCACTCATCACTCCATTTCCACATGCATTGAACTCATTTCTTGTGTTCTACTCCCTCATACTCACACCATTTCCACTCCCATTTCCGCTGCAAACTCCACAGCTCTGTTTCAAACCTCGATGCAGTTATGCAATACACCTAGCATTACATTACGGCTACTCCACTTACAGCCGTAATCCACCTGTTTTTCCCATGAACATCCATACACAGTCAAAGCTTCAGCCGAAGTTGAGAGCCGAAGATGGGGAAGCTGCTTAGAGCTGAACCTGAAGGTCCAAAGTATTTAGAAGGGTATCCACAGACGAAGGAAGCATTGAAGAAAGAAAAATGGTTGAAGTTCATTCAAAAATTCAGAGGGTATGATAAGGAGGTAACGAAGGCATTTGCTCGATCCTTCAATGGGCACACCGTGGAAGTAGGGGACCTGAAATTCACAATAACAGAGAACACCATAGCAACAGCAGCCAGTCTACCTCAGGTGGGAGACAGATGGTTTAAGAACAGAGGGCTGGAAGATCATGGATGGAAGAACATGCTCAAGAACCTAGGTATGGACACTTCAATATTCACTAAAGGGATTCCTGTACATGTAATTAAGGAAGAATGGACTGCATTGTTATTACTTGTTCAAAAGTTTATTACATGTGAGGGCCGCTTTGGTACCATGTATATGTACCATGCAAGAATTATGATGAACTTCATGGAAGGCCATGCCATCAATTTACCCTATTTTCTGTTACGAAGCCTAAAGAAAATGAGTTCCACTGTCCAAAAGAATGTAGGCCAAAAGGAAGTAGGAGAACGAAAAGAGATGTTGCAGCCCAAGATCCTCCTATTGTAGAAACTCAGGAAACTACTCAAGAAGAAGAGGAAGAGAGAGATAAAACCAAGAAACAGAAAAGGGATAAAGGGAAAACAATTGTTCAAGAATCATCTCCATCACCTGAACCTTCAGTAGAAGAAGACTCCCAAACCTTGGCTGATAGATTAGCACAACTTCAAGTTGCTGCCCTCTCAAAGAAGAAACAGAAAGAAAAACAGAGTGCCCAACAAAAGAGCACTAGTGTACAAGTGAGAAGAAGCAGTAGACTTAAGGGAAAAATGAGTGTGACTAAAGAAAAACAATCACATTTCATTGATTTTGGAGAAGGTACACCTGAAAAGGCTCCAGCTCAGCTTGACCTTGAGTCCACTCCTCCACGCGAAGAGAGTCCCTTTCAGACAGAACCTCAAACAGAAATTGATTTTGAACATAGCCCAAGAAGTACAACTGAGATTGACCCTGACCAGCAGGAGGTATACGATTATTTGGAGGCCTTGGAGCAATCAGTGGCAGGTCCAAGCACTACATTGCCTCTTAATGAGCAGGTCCAATCTTTAAAACAGGAGGTGTTTGAACTAGAAGTCCTGAACCGACATATTAAACAAGAAAACGAAGCATTGAAAGAACAAAGCAAAGTGGACAAAATGGTCCATGACAATACAATGCTTCACTTAGGACTCTGGCAGAAGAAGAAAAAAAAATTGAAAGGAAAATGTAAGAAACTGAGCAGGGCATTGATCAATTTGAGGTTCAGGTGTTTAGTCAAGAAACAAAGGACAATTTTGGCAACAAGGAGAAAGAGAAGAAGGCTAGATTTTTTGGCAGAAGCATCTGAGCACATGGATTGAAAAACAATGACAAGTTTTGGTTGCATGAGGACATGCAACACCTTCACAGTGGGGGTATGTTGAGCCTCAAACCTACACTTCTTTATACATTCTCTCAGCCTCCTTTTCCTATTCATTTCCTTCTTTTGCCACTCATTCCCTCCATGAAATTGCTCAAATCATTGTATTTTAGGACTTTTTACATGGTTTGCTAATTATGCTAATGACTGTGTTTGGTTTAGAATTTTGGTTCAAAGTGCTGCGTTTCCGCAGCTCACACAGGGTTTCCGCAGTTGATCCTGGTTTCCGCATCCAACCCCAGATTCCACAGCTGTTTTATTAAATGATATGTTCCAGGTGTCCTCCGGGAAGAAGAGCCACATGGGAAAGTTCGTGGAACCAAGGACATGGTGTATGTCCCTCCAGCTCACCCAAACCAGTCATAAAAACCCGTGGTCAACGAGGAGGCAACTACGGTCAACATAGGTCATTGGCGGTGGCACGGCTCTGTGTGTTCTGTTTTAGAGCACGTGAAGAACAGGTGGCATCGTCCTCAGTCACGAAGATAGTGGGAAACATGAATCCAACAGCGGATTGAATGCCCACAACGACCGTTGCCTAAATCCGAGGATGCAGCGAGACTACGTGTTTTTACACAGCTGCTCGAATAACTTAGTTTGCGTTAAGTTAGTTTGCTTTCCTCTGTTATAAATCAAGCGTCTTTGAACGTTGGATAGTTAGTTTGTTAGCTATTGATATGTACTTTTGAACTCCCACTGTATTGATGGTTCCTTCTTCATAATTTAATATCTTCATTGAGGACCAAAATATCACTTAGCACAGCTTGGTTTAGTTGCTCAAGAACTCACAATTGCTTGGCTTGTTTTTAATTGTTCATCACATGATATATCCAGTTAAAAGACAAGAGGTTAAGAAGAAGTTAAAGTATTTGTGACTAGTCTTTCTTTTATGTAGATTTACTTTAGTTTCACATTGCTTAGTTTTTATTTAACATAGATTTCATCTTCATTTTCTTGCAGCAGCAGAGATACTGGGCCAATGTCATTAGTCTTTTATTTTATGCCTTTATTTTCCTTTAAAAGTTGATTTCATTTCAGTTGTTGTTCAAGATTTCTTGTAGAATACTTTTAAGTTATTAAAAGCTCATCACAATCTCACACACTTCACTCGCTTTATTTCATTTCCATCACATCACAGTAGGAGAGATATACTTGAAAACAAACTTAAAAAGATAAAAACGACAAAAGCTTAAGAAACAGTTGCCTAAGTACATACAGTACACCTTACTTCATCAACTTACGAGCCCCGGGTTGACATTTAAAAGTTGCAATTTAGACATCACTAAATTGACCAAACAGTGATCTGGCCAGATCCCCAATATATGGCTTCAATCAGCTTCCATTTACGTTTCCCAGAAATGGATCTCCATTCAATTTCATAAGTTGAACTGCTCCACCATCATTAATCTCCTTGATAACATACGGCCCCAGCCAATGCATTTGAAATTTTCTTGGAAACTTATCAAACTTGTTGTCATATAATAAAACTAAATTGTTTATCTTGAAGGTGCACAGTTTGATGTGTCAATCGTGCCATATCTTCTCGCACTCCTTTTGAACTTGTTGATGGAATCTGCCAAGAATCTATCTTCCTCTAGCTCTGTCAACTGCTCAAGCCGCTCTTCTAAGGCTCTGTGATCCGCCATGTTGGGTGTGGAGCCTAATTATCTTTTGTATTCAAAGGTCTCAGCTGGATGTATACCCCAGGAAGATTGTACACTCCTCCACATAGGGGGGGTTCGGGGAGGCCGATCCCCCCCGACTGGCGGGTCCGGGGGAAAGCAGTCCCTTGGTGGGAGTGCGGGGGCAACACCCTCGAAGCTAAAAATAGATGTAAACTTGCCTTGTAAAAGTCTAGTAATTTCTAGTCAATCTGGGCAGTTCATCAGCCGAATGATCTGATGGCAGAAGTTATGTTTAATTTAGGGTTTTTTGCCCTAGAAGGCAACCCCTCACTATATATGAGGGAATTGTATTGTGTCTATGTAGATCTGTATTCTAAGTGAGGAAGAGAGAGGAGATTGAGAGTGAAGAGGGTGTTACAGTGGATCTGTTGTAGGTTGTATCTCTTCAGTTTGCTAGATAATATAATAAAAGAAGGACTGGTTGTTTCTCTGTGGACGTAGCCCAAACTAGGTGAACCACGTATATCTGTGTCTCTCTTGTTTTATGTGTTTTATATGTTTATATTTATGTAATATATTATGTGTTCCATTGCTCTGTAATATATAATTTCTAACACACCATTCCTGTGAACATTGTTATGCGTAGACTAGGCACAATGTACTCCATAGGCATCACAACCTCTACGCCATAGACCAACTTAAACGGTGTCTGACCAGTAAGCTTCTTACAAGTAGTTTTATAAGCCCATAATACCGCTGGTATGCACACGTCCCAATCATTCCTCTGTGCATTGCAAAACTTTGTCAATGCATTCTCCAATATCTTATTAAATGCTTCCACCATCCCATTGGCCTGAAGATGATATGTTGTACCTTTTTTATGATAAACTTGGAATTCCTCCGTCAGCGTGCTGATCGTTTCATTGACGAAGTGCGTATCGCGATCACTCATCAAAATCTTCAGACAACCAAACCTAGTCAACACATATTCAAATAGGAACTTCACTATTATTGCCCTTGTACATTCCTTTATAGGCTACGCCTCCGCCCATCTAGTCAGATACTTAGTCACAGTGATGGTATACCATGCACCCACCTTCTTTCCTGGAGGTTGAATTGGTCCTACAAAATCAATTGCCCACTTTTCAAATGGCTACAATGATACCTGCAGATTCAAAGGTAGCTCATCCCTCCACAATGGCCTACCAGTTCATTGACATGCATCGCACACCCTACAATATGATTTCGAATCCTTATGCAGTGTTGGCCACCACAACCCAGCCCGTAAAATTTCTACAATGTTGCTTTTCTTGCATAATGGCCTCCCACAACTCCTCCATGAGATTCAACTAGGATACTACTTCATTCAAAATCAGGCACATAGCATCGCAGTATCTCATCCGATCCAACTTTATATAAGTGACCTGCAATAACAGAAAAATATGTCGCATGCACCACCAATTCCTTCTTCTGTTGACTCGTGTATCCTTCTGGAGTCATTCACGTAGTCAGGAAGTGGATAATGTCTGTGAAATGATTGTTTTCTAGTGCACCACAAAGAGTTGCACTTCAGGCAGTCCTTCCTCCAAATTAGTAGGCTCCTCTCTTGTTTCAATGCACGGTAGATGATCTGGTCCTACATTCAATCACCCTGGCTTTACAATAACTTCGAAATCATACTCCTGAAACAACATCAACCATCTGCATATTGTCCCCCCAAGAACAACCTTGTTGATTAGGTACTTTAATGGAGAATCATTTGTATACATCTTAAAGTGTTTGCCTAGCAAGTAATGCCTAAAATTTTGGAGCGCATACACCATAGCCAACCCTTCACACTCTGTTGTTGAATGGTTCTTTTCAGCCTTAGACAATTTCCTGCTCGCAAATACTATCAGGTGATCTAGTTCTCCTTCATTGGCCTATGTCAGTACTGCTCCCAACACAATACATGACACATCCACATGCACATGAAATTCCTTCTTTCAATCCAAGAAGACTAGGATCCATGCGGTGACCATGTTTTCGCTAAACACATCCAAGCTCTGCTAACATTCCTCATTCCAACAAAATGTAGCATCCTTCTTCAACAACATTTCCGTCGATGAAGTAATCTGAGCATAAATCTTGATGAACTTTCGATAATAACCAGTATGACCCATTATTCTACACAACTATTTAACAATTCTTGGTGCCTCCAAATTGATTATAACCACGATCTTAACTAGGTCCACCATTAATCCCTGCCTGCACACTACATGACCCAACAAGTTTCCGAAAGGGACACAAATTAGACAATTCTTCAATTTTAGCACGATCTGATACCTCTGGCATGTATCCAGCATCAAGCACAAACTAGCTACATGGTGTTTTACGAGCCCAAACATCGTCCAATCATCAAAGTATACCTCCAAAAACTTGTGAATGACCTCTTTGAACACTACAATGACTACGTGCGAAAATATCGTCGACGCATTCTTAAGTCCAAAAGGCATTATAGTATACTAAAAACATCCCCACTCAGTCACGAAGGTCATCTTACTCATGTCTTCCAGTGCGATCTTTATATAATGGTATCCAGAGAACCCATTAGTAAACGAATATACTTCATGTCCTCCAACATTATCCAATACCTCATCCGTGAACGGAGTTGGAAAGGGATCATGAACGCAAGCATCATTCAATTTCTTGAGATCCACACAGATCCTTATCTCATCCTTCTGCTTCTTTTTCTGAACTACCATAGGACTTACCCAATCAAACTCCTCTACTAGTTCAATAATACTCGCTACCAACATCTTGTCCAACTCCAAGCATACACTTTCCTTATACTTAGGACTAAGGCGATATGTCCTTTGCTTCACAGGCTTCGCGTTTGGTTTCAACATTATTTTCATCACTCCTAAATTGTCAATTATTCCCTTCAAGTCTGAAAACTTTGCAGGGAACAAATCCTGATACTTGTGGAGCAACTCAACAACCTTATCCACCGTAGCATCATCCCATTCCTGTATCTTTGCAAATTTCGGCTCCACCTCTGTTCCAATGTTCACTTGCCTAGTTTTCAGTAGCACAGTGATATATGGATTCTCTATCTGCATCCCCTCAATTTCGTGGTGACCTTCTACCTCTAGAATATTAATGTTCCCTGGATCCTCCTCCTCTTCTTCAACAGTCACATTGTAGCACTCTAGCGCATGGCACAGTTGGGTGGTCCAATCTAGTTGAATAAAATCCAAGGGATTCTATGAGATTTTGAAGATCGTTGCCTTGACCTCCTGTAGTGCTTCATCGATGCACTTGAATCCATCCTCAAAGTTGAATGTCATCAAGAATCCATGTCTCAAAATATCCCATTCATCTGTGCTATGGCGGAGCTCTGTCTCCAAGTACCAATTCATTGGTATTACATCCAAAGTGTGACAAAACAAATGCACCCACTCTGGTTGTGGTTTTGCTCCATAAGCATCAGTCCATTTTGCTAAGTGATCATGTGGGTCACTCCTCCCATCATATTTCTCTATCAATCACACCTTTGGGCAACTAAACAGCACCTTCATCATTCTTTTGTATTCACACCATCCATCAAAATTTTCTTTATGCATACCCCACCATCTTGCAAGTGTAGCATGCAATGCCAAATCTAGTGCTTAGAAGCGATGCTTCTCAAACACTTCTCTTTCAAATGCATCCAAGAATTTATCTACGTCAATTATACCATCATAATAAGGCAAACTCCTTACCTCTAATGATACACAATGCAACAATTTAGTCATCATGTTACAGCGCAACGTAGATACTCTATGCAACCTATTCTACCAGTGTTCCAACTCCTCATATGAATCCAATGTACAGGAGCTTTCGCGGTCCCATGCAATGTGTCCATCTGCTGTTGTATTCACCCAATCTTGGTCTCACGTTGTTATTTTGTAGATTTGGTCCAAATAATCATCGCTTTCATAATTGCGAACCGGTTCAATATAACACAGTCCTTTTGTAGGGTCCAGAGGTACTACTACGCGGAAAAATTTCCTCTCAAATCACATTGTCCGCTTCTTCAAAGTGATCATCCCATTCATGTCAATAGCCTAGTTGATCCCAAGGAGCGTGGGGTAGGGATTGTTGTCATCGACAATCTCTATAAATTCGAAATCAACTAATGTGCTTGCGCCTTCAATATCTATTGTGACTCCCTGTAATATTCCCATGGGGATAATATTTTGTTGATTTTCCATCCTTAATTGAATCAGAGACCACTGCAATGTAGGTCTCCCCATTCTCTCCCATGTTTGTTTGGGAAAAACATTCGCATCTGACCCAAGATCTAGAATAGCTTAATCCATTTCATATTCGCCTATTTTCATGGTGAGCCTCATCTCATGCCCTATTCTTTGCTTATGCTTTTCTTTATCGACACATTTATTTATCAACTCCTATAATCCTTTCACAACCTTTCTATCATGTAGCAACTTCATACAGGTCTCCAAAAAGGTAGTAAGAATGTATGGGTCTATTTCTTCATATTTTCTATCCTAACTTCCTGAGGTAGAAGCCTCAGCGAAACGTTTCTTCGCTTCCATGAAGGTTTCCTCCGTATGCTCTAAATCAAAGCCAACCTCCTTTTTAGGAGCTTTACGGACCCATTCACTTTCTCTAGGCTACTTTTCCTTATCTTCGCCAGTCGTCATTCTGCTATGTAGCACAATATTCATAGTAGGATCCTCTTCGTGAGGTTCGGCCCTCATCATCTGCAAGTTCTGGGTAAGCTATTGAGGTTGCATTCCCTTTTCACGCATCTTAGCTATTAATACAGGGAAGTCTTCTATCGTGTGGTAAAACTGAGTACATTATCGGCACGATAGGCGCATCGGGTTCGTACATTCCCATGCATAATGTCCTAGACCTCCAAAATTATAGCAAATAACTTGTCCCTGACCTCAGGTCCTCCTCCACCTCTGCCTCATCCACACCCCTGATATCCTCCTCGTGCTCCCCCAGCACCTTGATCAGGAGGCTGAGTTTCTGTCTGCATCCAATACATGGGCATTCTCTCCATCATTAACTCATAACTACAGCAATTACGCTCATCATGACCTACTAATTTGTAGAAGTTGCAGAAGAGTTGTTGCAATGTCTGTACAAATTTCTTTAGCAAGTGACAATTGTCTATCACATGCTTCCTAGCTACTTGACAAATAGCACGCCATAGCGCAGGCCCTGTACTTGGCCTTGCTTAAGCTTTTGGCCTTAGAGGCATCAACCTTCCTCCTACAACATAATTTGTAAAGACATGGAAATGATCCTTATCATGCCCCTAACTCTTACATTTCAAACACCAAACCTCTTCACACACCTCTGGCCAAGCTGCTCTATCCTTTTTCCGACTTTGGAAATCTAGGAAAATATTGAGCAACTACACATGAATCTGCTGAATTCCCAAAGTAACATCTTGAATCAGTGTCTCATGCAGTCTCATTGCAATCTCCAGGGCTTCTACCTGGGTCCCTATCTTTTGTTGTGATAAAGAAACCCTTAGATGAGGCAAGAGTGAAGCCGCAAACCATTCACGGTGCTACCCATCAGTAAGATTCATGTTAGATTCATGGATCTTTCATTTCAATCTCTGATCCAACTCCCAAGGTGTCTCACCCAGCTTCATAATGATTTCATTGAATCCAATGATTGATTGCACTTCAGACTTGGGCCTACTAGATTCCTTATTCAGCGCAGTCTGAATGTCTCCCAACATAGCTATCGGGTTATCGGTGCAATACTTAATGTACCATGTTAGTGCGTGATCCTATAAAGTAGTAACCAACATAGCTTTCTTCATCTGATCATTTGTAATGTTCTAGGCTTGCCACATAGCCTTTGTAATAAACAAAAATTGGTTTGAGTCCTCATTTCCCAAGCCCTTGAAAATGGAAAACTTCATTGTATTTGCCATATCAAATGGTGGTGGTGGTGGTGGTGGTGGTGGCGATGTGGGCAAAGATGTATGTTGTGGAGGTGAAGATGGAGGTGGTGTGGGAGGATGGGGTATTCATGGGAACCCTTGCCTTATTAACTGGAAAATGATCTACGGTGAAGCTTGTGTTGCTCCTTCATCGTCACTCAAAGGAGGCTCAATCAGTGGGCTATATTTGGGACCGGTTCTCCTTCTATCCCTGAATAACTTTCCACTTCTTGTAGCTCCAAACATCAAGGTAATTGCATAACCCTCTTTTCACACAAGACCATTTTAATCCAAGTATTCAAAGATCTCAAATACTTAACTCACTGTCCCTTGAAGGAGTGCCACTCCACTTCATTGTAGATGACCAAGGTATCGACCGTGAACTCTGTCACAAACCCTCCAACAACATAATCAAGCCAGTGATCAACAACGCGCACGATCTTATCTTCAAAGGCTTCCAATATCCGCTCTAGCTCCAGGGTCCACACTATTGGACAGTCAAGCCTCCACCTTCCTTGTACATCGCTAATTTAGTGATCCACTCGTATAGCTCAATCAGGAAGGAACAAAATAAAATTTTGTGTATCTCTGTGTACATATACCTGTCCAACCACCGTTCTTTCGTCAATCGTGAATTTCTATTTTCTTGCACTGTGAATTCGTGGACCTTTCTATCCAACCACTCCTCAATTTCTTTCTTTGTTGGATTCCAGTGATGCGACATCACACATCTCTTTATGTAGATCCTGTTCTCGGCAACGGAACCATTTGTTGGCTTAGTGGATCCTGACCTAGGTTCAGAGTTAAGTTTGGCAAAAAAATCCCTACACTATTGGCCCTTTCGGCATCAATCCACGGAGCGCAAACTAAAGTCTCACCTGAAGTAGTATTCGGGGATGTTGGAACCAAGTTTCCACACCCAGAGATGATCTTGATGTTTCTCTATACCCCTAATCTTCCTTCGCATAGATCAATAAGCCCTTAAGGCTTATCGATATAACTTCCTCTTACTAGCCTCTAGACCTTCGTGAAGTTCTACGACTGTCTTTCATGGACCCTAAATAGGTGAATCAACGACTTACGTGCCTTTGTAATAGTTCCTATCTTTGTGTTTACCTAAATCGGGTTAAGTGTTTGATAACTTTAATATGCATTAAGATATTCTTCGCGTAAACAGATAGTATTACTTGCGTTCTTATAACAATGTAAAACATGCAGAATCATGCATCAATACATTATTAAATCATAACCCTATTATTCATCATAACATAAACACATTCATTTATAACATAAATAAATAGACAAAACACATATACTTCTGGAATAATCTCTTTATTGATACTTTAGTTCTTCTTATAGACTCAAGACTACCCTGTGCACTCAGCTGCAGGGGTTCACGCACTCAGCTACGGACTCTACTCTAGGCCTCTGTGCACTCAGTTGCAAAGCCTCTCTTCTACTCTAAGACTCTTTGCTCTTCACTTCTGCTGACCCATTACATTCATCTTCATCAATATCATGAACTTAACTCAACTGCCTTAGACTCTCTAAGACTCTCATTTTTATACAATTCCATGGTTCGCGAACCATGGGTAGAGCTACTAAATCTAACACAACTTACATAAAAGAAGGGAAAAATCCTTTATGGCAGTTTACTATCTACGTGCTCCGCGACCACAACTTGTGGAAACTTTACACTTTACATAACAAAAACTTGGGCTTTCTACCCCAAAAATTGGGCTTTTGCCCCAAAATTGACTGTAGGAAACCCTATCCCAATAGGTTGAGAGAAGGACTATGATGGAGTTGTTTACTCACTATCAAAACCCTTCAAGTTCACATTTGACATTAGTTTTGTGATAAATGATTTCATAATTGGATATGTGCCCAAGAAACCTTCCTTTAATCCCCACAGAGAAGGTGAAACAAAACCAATTAGTTTACCTAAAAAAAAATACACATGTATATATTTGCACGTGAAAGGATGGAAAATAAAGGAAATAGCTCATTAAAGGACCCTGAGTCCTAAGTATTCCAAATTAATGTGTCATTCATTGTATGGTTGAATGAATCATGCTTTAATTTAGGAATCAAATTAGCATCCGAGCACCTTAACGAGCTTACTAATCACCAACGATCATGGTATTAGATGAGGCCCAAGGTAATTTCCTACTCATAGAATAAATGTTTAGAAGTATCTGTTAACATACATATTAGGGAGTGAGGACTAATTCATAATAGGGTTGGACCTTCAATTACACATTCCAGAGCTATAAGGATGCAAGGGAAAGCTATAATTCCCACAGACCCTAATGCACATTCTAAGGTGAAGGATCCACCAAGGGCCTGAGGAAAAAGCATTGCTATGACTCCCATGATGATACCATGTGATACTGAGGAGAGTGCACCCCTAGAGGCATGTGAATTTGGTGACAACAGGGGGGAATAACTCTTCTGAAAATCTAGAGTTTCTCCCAAACCTTAATATTCTCACCCTTAATAGAAGCCACCTTGAATGCATGCATGTTCAAATATAGGTCATCCACTGATCACAGCGTGTGTCATGCGAATATGAGCTTTAAAATCATGAGAAACTCTTAACACATTAATGAATCCACTAACCTTCAAAACCCTTATGTGATCCTAAGGCCTACATCTGAGACAAAACATGTTGTGTGAATGCAATGCATGAAACGTGAGTGGGCACACCAAGGGGGGGGGATAGGCAAAGTCACAGGTAGAGAAACCAGTTAGGGCCTTATTGAAACCCTAGTAGCTTAGGGTGAGTGGTGGGGTACCCAAAATTTTGAATATGCCCAAAAATTTGGGTTGTGTTGTAGCGGCTACAAGAATTGGTGAACCACTGGTAGAATTCAGTATCTCTGTCAACCTCCCTATAGTAGTCCAAGTGCGAATAATAATGCAAGGGAATATTGAACAAATGTTATAGGCACCTCTTCGATTGCCTCGGCCTTTGCCGATATGCCTTCCCTTCATGTCTCATCTAGGTCTCTCCAGTCAGTAAACACCTAATTAAAGTTTAGACGTGTCGGTAGTCGATAATTGTGCGAAGAACGTGTCAAAGGGCTTATTGTGTATTCATATTTTTCAAAGTAAGTTTTTGGTGTTTCTCCACTACTAGCGGGCCTGGACAGTACCCCAGTGGAGTCACTCCAAGAAATCACAAACGTTGCACCGTTGCTAGCAAGCCTGGTCAGTACACCAGCGAAGTCGTTACATTACCTCTCTGCACAGGAATCCTTTCTCGGTCCTTTACCCATTATTTGGTTTCATTTTCTTTTACGTGTGCATTTGCACTTGTTTCTAGGCGTTCATTTCACCAAGGCAGGATGAGGGGTCCCGACTTATTTTACGAGCAAGAGAGGTTGTTTCTTGTTTGACAAAAACTAAGAGATATCCTTATTTAGGTTTGCCCTTATGCCAAGCTTCCACTTCTCAATTCCAATTAGCAAGTGAACAACAAACACAAGTCATTGAAATAATCAATACCACGCTAAGCACAAGTTTCAAGTTATGGGTATAGGTCATTAAAAATTATTAGGGTTCCCCAGAAGAAATCTATTCTTATTTCCCTTGTTAATAAATTACACTCGTAGGAGATATAACCAGGATGCAAGTTTGATTACTGGTTCCAAGAGAGGCTACCCATTGGTGTAACCATCACAACTTCACACCATCATTAGGGCTAGGGCTTTAGTTCAAGGGTTAGGTGACCAGGAAACTCTCTTAGGGATTCAAACATACGTGAAGGGTACGAAACAATGCACTTTGGAGCAAGAGAAAAAGGTGTCAAAAAGCTATTCACGGCACCACAAGTTTGAAAATTTCAGGTTCATGAAGGCTCATGCAGTAGCATGCAACATAGAGGAAATTTCTAGGCTAGGTCAAAGGTGAGTTTGTCCCAAGCAAGAAGGAAAGTGTATGATGCAATGTAGCAGACAGGGCTAATGACGCAATGTAATGCTATGTGCAGAGTAGATCAACTAATTGAAATTAAAGTACCAATGCAAGACATATGTAGAGATTTCATTAATTCCATGCAACAATAAACAAATGCAAGGACATGAGTGAAAAAATAATAATCAGGGAACTAACTACCTACAGTAAAGAAAATGAAGCACGACAAATTTAAATCATAAAGAAAATTCTAATCAGCAAACTAATAAGTAAAACAAAAACCTAACTAGTCTAAATCCTAAATCCTAAATTAACCAAAGCATAGGTCGGGTTATGTGAAATCAAACTCCCAATGTAGCCACTGCAACAGTTCCCAACCTGCAAAAACAAAGATGACAACAATTAGAATTTGTTGAAAGAGTTGTGAAACAAATAACATGTTTACCTATAAAGCATGCACAACAGAAAGAATATCTCGTCCACTTACAGGGAAACATGTCAGAGAAGACTTTTCAAGGCAAACTGAAACCCAATACTGGTAAACCAGACCACAAGTGTGAAATTTATAGTCATCCAACCATAACATGCATATGTTTATGCTTAACCCTAAATCCAATGCAAGTAAGGCAAGATGTTGTCGGCTAGTAAAGGAATGTGCCAGATTAATCTGATTAGCAACCCTATCATGATGTAGAGAATGATTAAATTGATAACCCTAAAAAGAGGAGCCTCTATCTGGTGTAACTGAGATCCTTGAGGACTCAAACACAGAAACCCTAATTTTAGAAAGCCTAGTTTGAAATGGTTCATAGAATTCATCAAGAACATGAGGACCTAACATAACCATCACCAGAAGTTGAAGTGCCTCACTGTCCTAGCCAATCTATGAACCTTCAAACGACACACCATCAAACGTCAGTAGCTTCATAAGGTTTGTAGGCGAGTGCATATGGTTATCGTTGGTTGTGACTAGACAATTATCAGAGAATATATTATGGATGGGATCAAATGTTTGAAAATTGATAGACTGGCATCTCGACATATCAGATTCTTTAGATTCCCAAATATGAACTGAATCAACTGAAGGAGTCTCAGGCAGAGGGGAGGTCAGGAGATTTTCACTTCCCCATATAGGATATTACAAGGTGTCATTTGATTGTGTATGCTGACATAATGTATTGGTTGGGAAACAATCAAAATGATTTGAGATAATGGCTAGAGAACTTCCTTCAGCAAACAAATTAGGGTATAGAGGTCGATGCACATCAGTTAAAAGGTGACAGAAATATTTTCTCAGAGAGACATTTCTCGAATAAGATGATTTCCAAGATGAGCTCGCATTTGGCGAAACGATGTTATGAGGAGCGTGTTGTAAAGAAACCCTAATTCGACTTGGTTCATGGGTCTCATTAGGAACGTGAGAACCTGACATAACCATCATCGGAAGCTAAAGTGCCTCAAATTCCTAATGAGTCCCTAAACATTCGAAAGGTGGGTCATCAAATTTTGGGGGCTTCATAGGATCAACAGACGGATAAGTATGAAAATAACCAGAGGCGTGAGTGAATATATTTCCAATAAAATGAGAACTGCTGAAATCACCATTTTGATCAAGTTGGGTATCTGACACATAAGTCTCTTCTTGGATTGGGAGTGAAAAAGGATCAATGAGAGAACCAGCTTGAGATGGGAGAGATGCATGGCCCTCTACTTCACCTGTTAAAGATTGTGAGTGGAAAATATCAGGCATAACGGGTTTAGCATATGCATCCCTTGACTGTGACACATCACCCCCATGTACATGATTACAATCAATATGAGCAAGATAAAGATGTGAATGATCTGAAGGAACCATTTGTGTAGTAGACCCATGGACTAAATCAGAGTAGAATGGATGCACAGATTCAGATGAAGGGGCACTGATCAGACCCAGACTCACATCCTACCCATTTTATGTTCACCAAATGGAAAGATGGATTTGCAGGCCTGATGTGGTCTGTGGATTTGATAGGACAGTTAAATTTACTTGAGACGATACCAACCATCATGCACAGGTGAATGAGTGCTGAGCCTCAAACCTACACTTCTTTACACATCCTCTCAGCCTCCTTTTCCTATTCATTTCCTTCTTTTGCCACTCATTCCCTCCATCAAATTGCTCAAATCATTGTATTTTAGGACTTATTACATGTTTTCTAATTATGCTAATGACTGTGTTTGGTTTAGAATTTTGGTTCAAAGTGTTGCGTTTCCGCAGCTCACACAGGGTTTCCGCAGTTGATCCTGGTTTCCGCAGCCAACCCCGGATTCTGTAGCTGTTTTATTAAATGATATGTTCCAAGTGTCCTTCGGGAAGAAGAGCCACATGGGCAAGTTCGTGGAACTAAGGACATGGTGTGTGTCCCTCCAGATCACCCAAACCAGTCATCAAAACCCGTGGTCAATGAGGAGGCAACTACGGTCAACAGAAGTCATTGGCGGTGGCACGGCTCTGCATGTTCTGTTTTAGAACACGTGAAGAACAGGCGACATCCTCCTTAGCCACGAAGATAGTGGGAAACATGAATCCAACAGCAGATTGAATGCCCACAACGACCGTTGCCTAAATCCGAGGACGCAGCAAGACTATGTGTTTTTGCAGAGCTGCTCGAATAGCTTAGTTTGCGTTAAGTTAGTTTGCTTTTCTCTGTTATAAATAAAGCGTCTTTGAATGCTAAATAGTTAGTTTTTAGCTGTTGATATGTACTTTTGAACTCCCACTGTACTTTCTATTTTAATGCATAATATATGAGAAGATTGTTTTCCATTTGAGCGTGTAATTGATCATTTAATCGGCTGGAGTAGGCAGAGGGCCCTTCTTTACTAAAGGCCTATATAATACTCTTTTATTTCCTGCATTTCTTTTTCTTATTTCATGTATAATAGTTGTACAGAATTCCTTTGATTACTGTGTTTTGATCATGTACAATAGTTGTATATACATTTTAAATTCTGCTTATTTATATTTCTGCACTTTTCCATGACTGATCAGTGTGTTATGCAGGTTTCTTAGGCGTGCTCGGGACAGTTTCTTTCTTTTCTTTTTCACAACTAGTGACACTTGTGATCATCTTGTCTATGTTGCTGACCTTCCTTGTTTTGCAGCCTTTATTTCCTTACTATCATTTAGTTAATTTGCATAGTTGCTTTCTGCTTTTAGACATCAAGTTGTTTATCTATTGATGGTTCCTTCTTCATAATTTAATATCTTCATTGAGGACCAAAATATCACTTAGCATAGCTTGGTTTAGTTGTTCAAGAACTCACAATTGCTTGGCTTATTTTTAATTGTCTCTCACATGATATATTCAGTTAAAAGACAAGAGGTTAAGAAGAAGTTAGAATATTTGTGACTAGTCTTTCTTTTATGTAGATTTACTTTAGTTTCACACTGCTTAGTTTTTATTTGACATAGATTTCATCTTCATTTTATTGCAGTAGCAGAGATACTGGGCCAATGTCATTAGTCTTTTATTTGATGCCTTTATTTTCCTTTAAGAGTTGATTTCATTTCAGTTGTTGTTCAAGCTTTCTTCTAGAATACTTTTATGTTATAAAAAACTCATCACAATCTCACACACTTCACTTGCTTTATTTCATTTCCATCACATCACAGTAGGAGAGATATACTTGAAAACAAACTTAAAAAGTTAAAAACGACAAAGGCTTAAGAAATAGTTGCCTAAGTACATATAGTACACCTCACTTCATCAGCTTACGAGCCCCGGGTTGACATTTAAAAGTTGCAATTTAGACATCACTAAATTGACCAAACACTAAGTCTGCCATCTGAACGGAATAGTGAGTATACTTCAATGTCTCAGAAGTATCTGCCGCTAGGAAGCTCTCCATCTCTAAACAAATTAAAGTTAGTTACAAACCCTAATGGTAGTACCAATTTTCAGTTCCAACATACTACTTCGAAAAAATAATTACCAAGTCAGTTAGTTAGAGTCCCTTGTTCTGTAGAAATACCACCCAGACTATCAGTATATTCAAGTAGCCATAATCATCGTTAGTTACCAGATTGTGTATATCTCCATGAAAAAGAAAAAGAAAATTCAAAAAATAAATACCAAACCATCACTTCTAGATCACATCAAGGACATCATTCATGCTGTCGTGAATGTAGTATGTTCCATGTCCAAGATGAGAAATGTTCAGTCTACCTAGAGAAAAGAAAGGCTCAAAATCAGAATTGCCCGAAAGGGGACTAGAACTCCGTAATAGTACTCCTAAATTCAGAGATGGTGCTACCCAGAGCAATATGTAATTTCTACATTATCGATCATCCACAGAGCCTGAATGAGTAGAATACTTAAAAATGTAGAGTTATGCTAACTACATGTTCGTATGTGTGGCCCAAAACATAGATGTTATGGCAAGAGAATTGTAGAAGTAAAATACCAAGTCGGAAATATCCACCAGAGCATAGATATAATGTATGCTCACCACAATACTCATGAAAATTAGTTAAGAGCAATTAATGATCAATTAGGGGTAATAAGCAGAGAAGTCACAAGTTTTGAAACTGCTATGAATAGACCAAGTTCTCCCCCTAGATACTCTAAGATAGAAGAAGAAGGCCCTAAATTCACCTTGATAAAAGCTTCCTAGTCCTCATGGAGTCTCTCTCTCAAAGTTTTCGAAAAAGATGAAAGACAGTTTGTAGCCTTAGCAAAGGGTACCGAGTTAGCATGAGAAAAATTAAACCTTTAAAAAAAAAAGATTCATAATGTTACATGAGAGATATCAAGGTGGCAAGCCAGTCAGAGGATGAAGGCGGATCCTCTACAAATAAGCAGAAAAGAACAAGTTCTTCTAGATTTTCTAACAAAGTTGCAAAGACATTAGAAGGTGGTGTTATCTCTCATCGTAAAAAGAGTCCATTCCATTCTTGGACTCAACATCTTGCCTCTGTAGAAGTTAGAGATGATATTAATGTCCAAACAAAATTTGGAAATCAAAACAATACTTTCTTTATCAATTTTCATTGTCTAAATAGGGATCAAACATTAATTCTCCTACAACGGATTAATGCATTGGCTTCTCAGAAGAAAGCATAAACGAAAGCTTCATGGAAATAGGTAGTCATATTAATCATGTGGAACCTAATAGGGAATGCTAGACTACGGTGGGAAACACTTAGGAAAGAAGAGAAAATAGAAATTCTTGAAAATGATGATCCTTTGGAAGCGATCTTGATGTCTCTCTCCCATGAATTTCTGGGATTTATTTTCTTTGATAGTGAACATTATGCCCAAATGTTTATGGGTCAAATATTATGCAATTTAGATTTATTATCAAAATATTATTGCACAATGCAAAATATTTATTATAGAATCCTTGATCACCATAATGTAGCTTATCTTCGACACTACATAGCCTCCATTCCAAGTAAAATACCTGAATTAGTTCAACATTCACTGTCTACAAAACACATTTCCATAGATACATTATCTCTAGCCACACTTCACCAACACATTCTTACCATTCTCAAGAATGAATCTGCCACCAACAAAACTCGTAAGTATGTCAAAAAGCAGTTGTAGTTCAACCTCACCATCTGTGACTCCTTTACAGAAACATATCATTTTGGGTGTTATAAGAACCAATCTGGAAAGTGTTCTCAAAAATACCGAAGTGGTAAGTGTTCTTGCAGGTCTTGTCCTCCTACTACTAAGAAAAAGAAATATAGTTCAAGATCTCCTATAGCGAGAAGATCAAGATTTGTTTTCAATAAAAGGTCTAAACCAGCTAAACAATCTAAATGCTTTATTTGTGATCAGACTGGTCATTGGGCCAACATATGTCCCAACAAAGGAAATAAAGGAATCCGTAAAACGATTGCTAAAGTTTTTAAATCCTCTTATGAACCAGTTGATCGGGACATAGTTTCTTAGACGGATTCTGATTTTGAATTTTTTTTTGTACATAGTACTGGTTCAGATAACAACTATGACATTGATGAGAAATTCCAAAAGGTTTCTCTTTAAGACAATAATATCGATAACAGTGAGCGTACATATATGTCCAACTATTTCATGTTTTCATTTTATCGTCTCCAACTGTTATGAAACCAGCTCAAGAAAAGATAGAAAAGATAGATCAACGCCTTATAATTCACCCTCTTCGAGGGGGCAACCTCCTTTCCATTACATAAATGAACAATTCTTGGATGATTCAAATGACAAAACCTCCTTTCTATATATAGGAGTCTATGGAGTCACAATATAAACCAGCCGACCTAACAATAATAATATAAAGCCACAAAAATAACAATAGAGGGATTCTATGGGGCAATAGGGGCACAACAATATGGGGGCAATAGGGGCACAACAATATTAATAAGGGGTATAACTACAATAGTAATAGGGTAATCACTAGTATTATAGGGACCCAACAGAGTTAGAGTTGGATATTTTGCTTTGTGGTCTAATGTGCATGTAATGTAGGAATAAAGGATAAAAGTAAGGGAAAATGCAGGAATAAAGGATAAAATCAAGGAACTGTCATAAAGATCTTGGTCAAAACTCGAACAGGACAAGGGAGAGGAATTATAGGAGGCAAACCTTCCTCATTTACTACCCCTCCATTCAGATATTCCTCCATCAGCTCGGAGTGCAAATAACCAAATCATGAGGACTAGAAGACAACTGAGCAAGTGAAAGTGACAGAAACCAGTTTATCTTGAGTTGGTTGTCAAGCCTCCCTAATTAGAAGGAAGACATTGGAGACTTAAGATGTATAAGTAGAGAGGCTTAGGACCTCAGTAGGATTCAGATTTTTTATTGTAAAACTCTACTTTATTTCTAAGTTGCAAGACTTGTGACAATTTGTTACGTAATCCATGGTTTTGATAATAAGAATGAGTTTCTTTGTGAGCCAGCACTGAGTTAACTCAGAGGGCTGAAGCTCTTAGGTTAGGGCCCAACCTGAGTAGCCAAAGCTCCTCTTTATTATACATGTATGCTAGCATAGATTCCTGGTTTTCTGTTAATTTTCTTAAGTAGTTGCATTTCCATTACAGCAGTGTCACATAGGTTCCTGGTTTTCTATTCATTTGCTTAAGTAGTTGCATTTCATTACAGTAGTATAGCATAGATTTATGGTTTAACTATTCATTTTCTTATGTAGTTGCATTCCCATTATAGTAGTGTAGATTAGATCGGTTTTGCTTTGGTTTACTTCCAGTTGTGCCTTCTTTCAATTAGCAGAGTAGCTAGGAGAAAAAGATCACCATAAGGTTGTCCACAGGTGACTCGACCTCACCTCCTCGCTCTGGGACCATGTCTTGAGGAAGAGACCCTTTAGCAACCCCAAAAACACAGGTTTCTAGTTCTTGCATGGGCTTTGGAATTTTTTGTTTGATGCAGTTACTTGTTTCATTTCATTATCATTGTTTTCCATCACTCTCAATCCACCCTCACCCTCACTGGTTTTTTAGTTGTTTTCATTGAAACCTCCTTCACCACATTATTCATGCATAATTTCCTTACCATCTGATCCACAAAAAACCTAGCCAATCACCATATGATTCATTAGTTTATCCAACGGCCATCGCGTGTGAAGTCTTCCACCTACTTTATGCACTCCAATCTCCATTGTCAATATGTCTCTTGATCCAACTCCTATCGTGTCACCTCAATATTTTATGCACTCCAATCTCCACCGTCAATCTATCTCTTGATCCAACGGCTATCGTGTCACCTCAATACTTTATGCGTTCCAATCTCCATTGTCGATCTGTCTAGCCTGATCCGACGGCTATCGCGCAATCTAGCACAAATTCTTGCACGACCGTTATCCGCCTGAGAGCATGCAAGAAAAGTGGTTTTCTCGTGTTACATGTCACCCAGTTAGGCTAATCGCATGAAATTTTAGAATCTCGATTACATCTTTGAGGGCGTGTGAGAAATTTCTTACTGACTTCGAAACCCACTCCATCATTTCCGCACATTTCTTTTTCGTGATACAATCTCTACCGTTCATCTTCCGATTAATCATGTTTGTCCATCCATTAACCTTATCTCCTCTGATACGATCTCCATCATCCATCTTCTGATTAATCCTATTCGCCCATCTATTAACCTCATCTCCCATGGTAAGATCTCTGTCATCCATCTTCCATTAGCCCTAATCGTTGATCGATCTATCCATCCATTTACGTAACCATCTATGTCAGCTTTGACTATATTGTGACCCCTTAGACTCCTATATATAGAAAGAAGATATTGTCATTTGTATCATCTAAGAATTATTCATTTTTTAATGTAAAAGAGGTTTCCCCCTCTAAGAGGCTGATTTGAAGTCTTTTCTCTATATTTTATTCTATTTTGTTAGTTGGTTGCATAACAATTGGTATCAGAGCTTTGGATTCTAGGGTTTCGCTCTTCAAATAGGTCATAGTGGCATGTTCGCTATAACGTTTTTTCTACGAAGTTTCAGAAGATAAAATTAAAACTGGTTTGAGATGTAATCTTGATGAACCTTGGGTATGAATTTCAGATCTTGTCTCACTATATTATCGGAGATATGATCCAAGGAAGTTAGGGTTTTTGCAAGCTCCTAAATTATATCTCAAACAGGTGACCTAGGAAAAATCGTCATAACTTTCTCTTTGAGCAAACATATTGAAATTTCGTAAAAAGGTAAAGAAAGAGGACATACTGTGGTTTTTTGTGTATTGGATTTAGGTCCAAAGTTCGAAACAATGACACATGGCACTTTGTAAAAGTTTTCTCTACTGAACCAGTCTATAATCAAGCCACCGTGGGAGATTTCGAATAAATCTTTCTTGGAGAATCCAATCTTGATCAAGCTTACGGGGTTTGAACGAGGACTCAAGGGGATACCACGGGACAAAAATTTATACCTTGGAGATATGAAATTATAGAGATACAATAGATTCAATATCGAGCTCCTACAGAGCCAAAAAAGTTGTGTAGTCATTTTAAAATTTTGCATAAGTTTGGTTTGAAAAAATAGTTTGAAGGAATTCAAAGAATATAGTGAAGCATAATTATCATTAATTGATTCCCTGAATAAATAAAATGGAAACACCTATTAATCAACCTAAAAGATCTAAAATGACTCGTGAAGAAGAGGAAGAAATGCAACATGATATATCAAAATTACGAGACCAAGTGTAACAAATTTCACTCTCACAAAAAGTAACATAAGCTAAGATCGTTGGTTTAAAGAGAGGCGTGGAAGATAATATGGATGGTTTAAATAAAGGCGTGGAAGTTAAGATGGATGGTATGAAAGACAACCTTGAAGATTGGAAGAAAGACATGGAAGGTTGGAAGGAAGGTTTGACAAATTTGATACATGAAAGGCTTTCTAATGGCGAAAAGGTAGTAGAGAAAACTCATAATGAGAACAAAATAAATGTTAATCCTGATTCTAAGAATGACAACATTTAATATTTGAAGAAATATTTGGAGGGTTTGAAGAAAAGTTTGAAAAAGTTGCTCAAGAAATGCTTCCTAATGGTGAAAAGGTAGTAGAGAAAACTCATGATGAGAACAAAAGAAATGTTAATCAAGATTTCATATACTCTAACATTGGAATAAAGACCCACCATGTTCTGAATATCAATATGAGGAAGTTTTATGGCGAGGATGCCATAACATGGATACTACAGATGGAACAATATTTCGATTTCCATAATGTGAAAAACACATAAAAGGTACGCATTACAACTTTATATTTGCAACCCGATTAGTGGTATCGATGTCTTTTCTCCCATAAAAAAATGTCACTTGGTCAATTTTTATGGATGAAATGATAGCACATTATGAGGATACAAAGAGATACACCTTCTTTAGCCAATTTATAAATCTGAAACAAAAGGTTCTAATGGTGGAGCACATTGAGGACTTTCAAAAATTGAATATAAGGCTAAAATATGTTCCAGAGGGGCATATGATTGATGTGTTCATAGGGACTTTAAAGGGAAGCATCCAACATGAGGTACATCTGTGGCAGTACATCTGATACATTTAAGACCCAAAAGTTTGTGGCAGGATGTTTGGTTTGCCAACAAAATAAAGTTGAAACAATTAAGACCCCAAGTCTATTACAACCTTTATCCATTCCAAGTCAACATTGGGAGGAGGTTTCAATGGATTTTATCACAAGTTTACCCAAGTCCAAAGGAAAGAGTGTCATCATGGTGGCAATTGATAGACTTACCAAGTATGCACACTTTTGTGCATTATCTCATCCCTTTAAAGCCAGTACAGTTGCTACTTCATTTATGGAAACAGTTCAAAATCTACATGGAAACCCAAATATTATTGTAAGTGATAGAGATCCAATTTTCACTGGAAATTTCTGGACAAATATTTTGTTGTCTAGGTACTAAGTTAGCTCATAGCTCATCTTATCATCCTCAATCTCATGGGAAAACTAATATAGTGAACAAATGTTTGGAAGGATACCTTATTTGCTTTGTATCTGATAAACAGACACAATGGGTCAAATAGTTTCCTCTGGCTAAATGGTGGTATAACATTTCCTTCCATACTGTAGTGAAAATGACGCCATTTATGGCACTTTAAGGATATCATCCACCATCCATCACATCATATTTAAGAGAAAATTCTAAGGTTCAACTAGTGGAAGATCACATCGAGCATCAACAACAAGTTCTCCAACTCTTAAAGGATAACCTTACTTTGGCACGGAATAGAATGAAACAACAGGCAAATCAACATTGCAACGAAAGAAGTTTTGATGTAGGTGACTGGGTATTTCTACAGATACAACCATACAAACAAATGTCCCTCAAGCAAGCTAAGAAAGATAATAAATTATCACCAAAGTATTATGGTTCGTACAAGATGTTGCAAAAGATTGGTACTATGGAATACAAATTGGAGCTTCTTACAGCTTCCCGAGTGCACCCAAATTTTCATATTTCATGCTTAAAGAAGGTTATAGGTGACAAGCTCCCGATTCAAACAATATTTCCAGAACTTGACGAGGAAGGATAAATCATATTGGAACCTGAAGCAGTCATAGAAATAAGAACTTGACAGCTAAGAAATCGATCAATTTCAGAGTATGTCATCAAGAGGAAGAATTTACCCATTGAATATTCCACATGGGAGGATGAGAATTTTATACAAAAGCATTCATAACTACTAAAGCATTGAGGACAACACTTTTTTGAAGGAGAGGGGCATGTCCAGTCCCTATAATACTAGTGTATTCCATTATTGTTATTGTCATTACAGCCCCTTATTGTTATTGTTGTACGATGTTGTCCCCATATTGTTATTATTGTGCCCCATAGAAGCCCACTATTATTTTTGTTGTGCCCTTACATTATTATTGTTATGTCGTCTTTGACTATATTGTTGAAAATAGCAACAAGAAATGATAAAAATAGAATCTAGATATTCCAGTTTAATTTGTCCTTGAATTAAATTGAGAATTGAAATCGAATTTTATTATCATAGCAACTTGTAATAGTTAACTAGACTGAGTTGACTAAGTTAACTTAGGAATTTTGAGTTAGAAGTCTTTCTGAAGTCATGTATATGTTCTCCCTATATTATAGGGGTCCAAAATGAGTTAAGTATGAGTTGTAGTTAGTTAACTCAGTTTACTGAGTTAAGTCTAGTTAAATTAGTTCCAAACTGTTTGAGGAACTAATAATGAGTTAACAGTCAGTTGATGCATTAGTGCACTCAACTAGTGCTACTCTAGTTAACTGAATATTTACTCATCAGAAACTTACTTATGCATGTTGATTCTGAGAAAGACCTAGCTTAGACTAGAGTGCAGTGACAATGTACTATTTGTTTCAGATTTTTCGAAGTTGCACTGATAGTGCACGCATTTAGGAACTGATCCTTGAGGGATTGCGCAGTTTTTAGAGGCTTATTTCCCTTTAAATAAAAGCTATCCTCCATAGGAATTACGCATTGGAATAGAGACTTGGAGAGCTTGTGAAGAGGCTAAGCTTTGGCCTTGAGCTTGCTTATGAGTTGGAGATTGAATTTGCTAGGTGTTGGGAATGTTTTTTAGAGAACAAGTATTATAATTTAATCTTGATTTTTCGAATTAATATAATATAGTACTGGGGTTCTGAGTTGTGGATTTCCCTGGATATTTATTATGTTATGTGCCCTTGATGTTCTTCCTCTTGTTGATTATTATTTTCTCCATCTTTATGGGCTTCCGATGTAAAGAGTAGAAGTATATTCTTGTCTCTTGTTTTAGTAGATTACATGAGATTTTGAATCTACATGAAATTCTACATGGTATCAAAGTTGAGAACAATATACTAGAGGAGATTTCAAAGTTTTGAGTTCTAGGTTACAGGTGAAATTCGAATTTGCAATACATACTTTAGGATTGGCAGAAGGTGTTCTACAGTTTGTGACTTGAGTATGCCTTGGATGATAGCTCGAAATATATAGCCTAGAAGGACAAGATGGAGGTCATGTTGGAGGATAATGGCTTGAAGGAATTCATTGATCAGGACATTCCTAAGCCACCAGCATCGGATGCTTAGAATCTGGACAAATAGAAGAAGTGTGTGGCAAGGGTGAGGTGGATAATCCTTGAGGAATTTTGTGACAACATCGTCTCGAGTATCCATGGGAAGGAAACTCTGCATGCTATGTGGAAAGAATTGAAGGACCTTTTCTAGAATAGAAATGACCAAAGGAATTTGGTACTGAAAGATAAACTTTGAAAAATCAAGATGGAGGCAGGTGAATCAATTCCAAATTACTTGACCAAGTTCACTAAATCCAGTGTTGAACTTGGAAGTGTTGGAATCACATTTGTCGAGGAGGATATGGTGATTCTTGCTCTTCTTAGACTCCCAAATAGTTGGCATAGTTATCAGGGCTCTATCAATGGTTGGGAGAAGTTGTCAGATTGGGAAAGACTATGGTCAGAGTTGATGCAGGATGAGATTAGGAGGAACTCCAAAGATGGGACATCTTCCAAGGAAGTGGAAGAGGATTTTGCCTTAGTGAGTAAGTCAAAGTGGGCCAAAGGAAAGGAGTCCCTAGGTGAGGAGGGTGGAAAGAACATGGACTTGATGAAAGTCAAGTGTTTTCACTGTCATTAGCATGGGCATTGTGCCAAGAATTGCCCACAGAAGAAAGAAAGCAAGAAGGAGTCGATACTAGCGGCAACAGGTGAAGCTCTAGCTTCACAATTCGAACTTGATTTCTCTCTCATTGCATGCATGATTGGCACTGCCATGGGAGGCGTGTGGTATCTTGATAGCAGTGCCTAATTCCATATGATGGGGAATAGAGTTCTCTTTAGTGATTTTGAGGAGAAAGACCTCAAGCAGAACATAGAGTTTGGAGATGACGAGAGGTATAGATCTACCGGGATTGGTACGGTTACCTTTCAGAGGGGTTCCGGCTCCCCTCTCAGGATCACAAATGCGATGTATGTTCCACGACTAAAGAAGAATATTGTTTCAGTCTCAGTAGTGGAAGACCGTGGCTATGATGTGGTTTTTAGTAAGGGAATGTTTTTCCTTAGACACATCACCATGAGACAGGTGAAATAGATAAGTGCATGGGTCAAGAACTTGTATGCACTTGAGGTTCAAGATGCATGCAAAGCTTTGAGGAGAAAGGAAAATGTTAGAGACTTAGTGGTTGAGAGGGAGAGTAAATTACCTCTCAACATGCAGCCCTAGAAGAAGCCTCAGAAGCAGCTTCAAGAAGTTGTGGAGCAGCCACAACTAGAAAAGTTGAGAGGAGACCGAGTGGGGATATCCACTCAAGCATAGAAGGAGTCTTAGAAGTTGTCTCAAACAATTGTGGAGAAGCCACAATTGCAGAAGCTGAGAGGAAACCAAATGGAGGCATCCAGTGGTGCAATGACCTCCAGTAGGGGGGAATTTCGAGCCAAGTGGGCGAAGGGATCACATGCAGCCATACCTCTAGGTGTGAGGTGGGATGATTTGAAGTGATAGTCTCAAGAGGGTTTAAATTAAGTAGGGTCCATTGAGTGGTTTTATCTCATGGATTGTACCTTTCTACAGGATCCCAAACTACATAGTAGTGGGAGGAATCTGTGGGATTGATGCACTGATATATCAAAGTGATAGAGGTTAGAGAAGTCAGATATTGAAGAAGCCTAGAGAGGATTGACAAGAGTGCATAAAGGCAGTGTCAATAGAAGCGTAGAGTTTTCAGTCAGTAGAGGCAATAGTAGTCAAAGACTTTGATGATAGAGACATAATTTTGATTCATGTTGGATGTTTTTTGTTTCTAGATTTGTTGGAGGAAAAACACTAGAGAGAAGTGTTGCATGCATAACATTCCAAAGGTTTAGGATTGGGATCAAGTTGAATTCCTTTCTTTTTGAGAAGGGGTGTTGAAAATAGCAACAAGAAACGATAAAATAGAATATAGAAATTCTAGTTTAATTTGTCCTTGAATTAAACTACGAATTAAAATCGAATTTTGTTCTCATAGCAACTTGTAATAGTTAACTAGAGTGAGCTGACTTAGCTAACTTAGGAATTTCAAGTTGGAAGTATTTCTGAAGTCATGTATATGTTCTCCATATATTATAGGGGTCCAGGATGAGTTAAGTATGAGTTGTAATTAGTTAGCTTAGTTTATTGATTTAAGTCTAGTTAAATTAGTTCCAAACTATTTGAGGACTAATAGTGAGTTAACAGTCAGTTGATGCATTAGTGCACTCAACTAGTGCTACTCTAGTTAACTAAATATTTACTCGTCAGAAACTCATTCATGTTGATTCGGAGAAAGACCCAGTTGAGACTAGAGTGCAGGGATAGTGTACTATTTGTTTTAGATTTTTCTAAGTTGCACTGAAGTGAATGCATTCAGGAACTGATCCTTGAGGGATTGTGCAGTTTTTAGAGGCTTTGTTTCCCTTTAAATACAAGCTACCCTCCATAGGAATTACGCATTGGAATAGAGACTTGGAGAGCTTGAGAAGAGGCTAAGATTTGACCTTGAGCTTGCTTATGAGTTGGAGATTGAATTTGTTGATTGCTCAGATTATTCTTGAGAGAAAAAGCATTGTAATTTCATCTTGATTTTATAGATTAATACAATATAGTAGTGGGGTTTTGAGTTGTGGATTTCCCTAGATATCTACTGTGTTATTGTTATAGAAATTTTTGGGCACTTCAACCCCAATCACAAATGTCCATAAACTGAGGGCTCTTAAGTCCCTAAAAGGGTTGCTTCACTGCCTAAAGGAATAAGGTCAACTGGTTACATCATCTCCCAGAAGTTCTCCACTGAAAACTGCTCATAAATGGTCAAAACTAGACCATACTGAAAGCTCCATGCAGAGGGTGCGATGCATATCACCTTCCCAATGAACAGGGTGCAATGCATACTGTTTTGCTCCTTTGTAGGGTGCTATGGTCGGGAATGGACAAATGGTAGGGACCAAAATGCGAGGTGGAAGATCATGGAATCTTCCAGAAGCTTCCCCTCTGACACTTGCCACTCCATTTTCGACCAGGGATGAGTAAGACATCTTCATTCTCCAAGTGGAAGCAGGAACTATCAGAGAGAAGACACTAATCAAGATCCCAAAAGATGACTCACCTCTTTGCAATCATCTATATATGGATCCCACAGAGATCCGGAGGCTGGAATTTTGTAACTTATAGAGAAGTGTTGTTGGTATTCTGGTGTACATTTACAGTGTTGGGTGATTTTGCTTTGCTTGAGGTGAAAGAAGGGCTTCTTAGCTGGAGGATGATGCTAGGTCAGAGCTGCTCATGGTTGTAATCCTCTTGCTACTTTTTATCTGAATAAAGCTATTCTTGTTTCCTTCCATATTCTAGTGTACTTGTTTATATATGCTTGTATATGGTTAATGTACATCTGATCCTGCATTATTTACGAATTTAGATCCTTGTTTCTTGCATAGTAGTATGTTGTTGTGATTCTACAGGTCCTTTTGAAGCTGAACAGACAAAGAGTGAGCGACAAAACTCTATCAAGAAAGAGAAGGAATCGAGCGCAAGACTTAGGTTGGCCCTCTTGGTTCTCCTCTCATCTATTTTCATAAAAGGAATCAATAGTAGACTTTGATTGTTTGTTTCTAAGATAGCCACCCATCTTAGTGGGAATAGCAGCATCCGTGTGGACACTATTCCCGTATAACAAAATGGTGACTGCGCTGGGGAGCGACTAGATTACTTGTTAGCCTATCTATCCTTGTTTCATTTATAAACATACAGACGGAGCCTGAAGTCAAGCCAGCTAGCCTTCAAACTGCATTTGTCATACAAATGCAAAGTAGATCAATGATGCTTCAGTCAATCTTCGTGTTTTTGTTTATAAATTAAACAATAGATCTGCAAGCAATCTAATTGCCCTGAGTAGTGGCTTTAGTAACCTCTTAAATCCCCCTGTCTTTTACATACATTGATATGTACTTATTCAGCTTAAACACCTGAACTAAACTACAAACTGTGAGTGAAGTCTCATTCAAAGTCTCGCACTGTAACCATCGTACCCTGCCTTCAAGGCAGCCTGTATGCATCGCACTTCCCGAATGGAGTAACTGCGTTGCATACTGAGTTCACTGTGTAACAGGTGCGACGGTCAGGGAGGACTGATTTTACCCTCCGACTTTGGATTTTTCTCATTGTTTTCAGTCTTATTCAAGAGTTTTTGCTGTCTGTAATCAGTGTGCTTCTGTGAATACCCCCTTCTCTAGCATTATTCCGCCTCCTTAGTGCAAAGAACTATAAACGTTTTTTATGTATTGTGCGTCATTTTCAGTTCTCTTTTGCCAAAAAGTAGCATAGTCGAACTGTCGTCTCTAGATCTGAAAGTGTCGTAGCTGTCATTTTCAGTTTTAGAAAACAATCCCATTGTTCTTGATGGTAGATTATACAGTTACTATTGCATAAGATTTGAATTATTAGTTTTAAAGTGTCGAAAAGCAATTTTCATCTCAAAATCGCAAAGTGTCTCTCTTGCTTTCACTTCATTTTGAAAAAGAATTTTGTTGAGTATTGTCGCTTTAAAAGTAATTTAGATTTGCACATAGCTTTCTTAACATCATTCATACATTAAGAAGGCTAAAAATAAATACATGCATGTGCATTTGCATTTTGATTGCTTGGTTTGATTTAGGACTGTTCATTTAGCGTGTGCTTTGTGCTCTGTGAAGAAAAGATTCTTGACTTTCTTCCCTTAGTAGCTAGGATTTTCATTGTTGAAAGAAGATTAAACGTTTTTTTATCATCTTAGACTGCATTTTAGGAATTATATACACATCACGTAGTGAACCTGAAAGGCAAATTGTTAACCAAGATCAACCTAAAATAAATTCAATGAATCTGACAACGCTTTGGAACTTAACGCACAACATCTAGAGGTCTAGGCTAGAGACGTATTCCGGCGTTGTAAAACCTGGTAACTGTTGTTTTCATTGTTGGTTGGGTGATTCCTCCACTCTGAGACGGCACGTGCCAGTACAGACTTGTGCTCCCACGTACCGTCGAGTATATATTGGGAGACCACAATAGGCTACATCCTTTATCCTTAGGAAGTCGTGTCTGTCGCCCTATCGATCGCAATGCACTGAACACAGCATTCGGGAAGATTGACTGCCATACCTTAAAAAGTATTCTACAGTTTTTCAATTGGTTTGGTAATCCTCTCTACCTAGATCTCCAGAGAAGTCCATTTTGCTCCTTTTCAAACTCCTTAAAGGAAAAGGTCCTCTGAGCACTTGTCACTTCAGGCTCAATAAAAAATCGAAGGTGACTAGAGTCATCTTTTGTTTTTTCTCGACTCTTTAAAATTGAAAAAACAAGTTGTGTCAAAGCGTCTAAAATTCATTTAATTCAAAAAACATTTTTCCCTTTTTTATTTTGAGTTGATCAAGTAATCCGCAATCGTGGAAGAAAGTCAATCAAAACCCCGTCGTTCGCGGAGACTTACGAGTCAACCGTCGTTGACACCAGAAGCGAAACCATTCCGGATGAAGCGAACTCGTTTAACCGGATCAAAGTCCCCTAGGTTGGTTGGAGCAAGCACTCCAACATCCTCAAAGACTCCAGTTACTCTGAACATTTTTGGTATCCCTTCCTCTACAGAAGAAATTCCGCAACAGCAAAAGGACATTACGATTGATCCTAGTGTGACGGTTAACACTTCTATTCCTGAACCGGCTCCGTTTACAGCTGATTCGGAAGGTGTTACTTCCCAACCGTCTGTTGCTGTAGAACTTACATCTTCTTCGGCACCAGAAATATTTTACGGACCTGACGGTCTACCTCTTCCTCCTGGATTGATTGCCATAGAAGAGATTGTGGAAGATCCTCCATCTAGCACTCCAACGCAACTTGGAGCCAGGATCGCCATGTATCCTTCTTCATCAGAAAATATTACCCACCCTCAGAAGTTCCTGAAGAATCACTGAGGAATCTTTTGGATAGGCTTAATATGTCTGAACAACCATCAACATCAAGGACTGTGTCACCGGACATAGCAACAGCGGAAGCTCCTTCTGCTATTCCGACAATGTTCATCGGTGTGCCATCTGTCCCAACCAGCTTTCAATCACTGGATGGAGTCCATCCAGGGACTATTTAGACAGTATGGACTGTTCCCGTTTGTTCGTCCGGAATTATATCTAGAATCTCTTACGTTGAATCTCGACAAATTGATCCGTCACAAGGTCAATTTGGGAAAACTGGTCCCCAAAGGCAAATCATTCCTTTGAGTACTGGATTACCGTCGTATGGAGGGTCGTATACCCTTTCATTGTCTTCCTCGGAAGGACAACCATGCATGATTTCGCAACAAAATTTGGGTTATGCTGGAATCACAACTAGCGGTTGGGTGCCAATCCTGTCTCAACAACCAAGAGTTGTATGCTCAATACAACAAAGTTCACCTATGACAAACATCCCCACTACGCCGGCTATTGTGGCAGTATTGCAAGTACAAGCGTCACCAGTTGTATGCCAACCTCAAGTTTCGCAAGTTGCGATGCAACAATCTCTTGTACCTCCGACACAACCACAATCACCAACCGGTGGGATGGCACAAGTTCAAACGAGGAACACCAATCCCCATCTTGGTCAAACAGTAAGTGCTAGACAACAGCCCATGGCTTCACAACCATGGCTGGTGCAATACCAACAACCACAATTCCAGCAGGCTTACCAAGGATATGAGCAACAAGTCTTTGCAAGTAATGGGCAGCCGTATCAACCATATCATAATGGTTATGCCCATCAACCTTACCAAAGTTACCAACATCAAATGCATTATGCTGGTATGCAAAGACCAACTACTCAAACGATTCCGTCTTATCTTGGGTATGCTCAACCAAGCCTGAATTAACAGTGGCCTTTCATGGCAACTTTAGAGTTACCAGATCTGAGTTGACTAACGAACGATCCAATTGCCTATGCCCCTTGGTGGCCGGCGATTCCACATAAACTTCCGTCGGATATTCCTAAATTTAAAGGAAATTCGGGCGAAGACCCATTGAGTCATGTGATGACCTTTCATCTATGGTGTTCATCAAACACTCTCAATGATGATTCAATTCGGCTTCACCTCTTTCAGCGCAGGTTAACTGGTCTAGCAGAAAAGTGGTATATCGAACTGCCTAGAGCTTTGTTTGATAACTTCAGTACCCTAGCCACAACCTTTTTGACCCATTTTCAGCTACCTATAAGGTACAAAACAGGAACTAAGCTACTTACCAATTTCAAACAAACGACAGCCACTCACATATCCGATCATATTCATGAGTGGCGGCGTCGTCGTAGAATGGTAAAAACATATGTTCCTGATCAGCTATTAGCTGAATGGTTTATTAAGTCGTTGTTACCCGCCATTATAGAAGATGTGGCAAAGGGAGGAGTCGTCACTGAAGAGCAAGTTATTCCTCGTGCACAATATCTAGACTTGATCTATACTCAGTATGGCACGCTCTACGATAAAATCCCTGATGCTCCTATACCAGAATTCTCCATTCCTCCACCTCCTAAATCAAATAAAGACGCTCATGCCGGCAATGGCGTGATAGGTACAACAAGCACTAAAACTGCGAAGGTGACATCGAAAAAGGCCCGCACGGTTTCGAGTCAAAATGCAAATGAGGAACTTCTACCCTCGGAAGTAAATGTCGTGTCAACAGACAAAGGAAAAGAACCCAAGCAGCCAGGAGGCAAGAAGAAAAAACAAGGGAAGAAGAAAAACCAGGGGAACTCGTCTCCTACAAAATCTTCTGCGAACCCTTCTGGGAATGCGAAACCAAAAACTCCATGCAGTATATGTGACGAGGATCACTGGACTCGAGAGTGTCCATATAAAGAAGAACTTGGAAAATTCTTCAAAAGTTCAAAAACCTCGGCTGTACTGACTGATCCGTTTCCAAACCCAGGAACAAATCTGGTTGCTAGCGAAAATGCTTCCCTGTCCCAAGTGCTAATGTTGTCAGTTTCAAAGCAACTGAATGATGCTCTAATAACGACAAGGAGTAAAGATACGGGGATCCACAGATGTTGACAACCAAGGATTAATGATTCAACCTAGTAGTTCAACAAGACTTCGACTGAAGTCGTGCCACCCATATTCCTGAATAACAATAAAACCGGCAAAGGGAGTAGTACACAATCGACTTAATCCTCGCCCCAGCATCACCAGTCACCTATAATTATAGTGGAGGATTTAGCTCAACACATCCGCGATGTGTGATCTTGAGGTACTGCAAAATTGCCCCTCCCAAAAGAAGGGCTTTATTATCAGCAATAGGTGGGATTGACCCAATGGATTCCAATCTTGTATCTTTTAATCACAAAGGATACGACCCTCAATTACCAGCTCAACTAGCTTTCCTCATTCAAGTGAAAGCCCTCAACAAAATTGTTCATAGAATAATTATTGATGAGGGGCATCCACATGTATCATGTCGATGAGTTGTTGGAAAACTCTAGGGTCTCCGTCCTTGTCGTGATCATCAACGACATTGAAAGCATTTGATGGACGAACATATACCTCGTATGGGATACTAAGTAACTTGCAAGTTGAAATGGGGGGAAAAACAGTAGAAATCGATGTTGAAGTCATCGACGAAAATCTTGATTACAACATCCTACTGGGAAGACCCTGGATTTATGCCATGGCAGCTGTTGTGTCGACCTACTTTAGGAAAATTGCATTTCCTTCCCAAGGAGGAATTACAATCATCGACCAACAAACTTTTCTCCCTAACAGTTCGCAAGTTACGGGAAGCATTCCGATGATCCATGGAAGCCCTAGCGCACTTCATAATATCGGAGTAGGCCTACTAAAAGACCCTACGTTAATGGGAACTTTTACCCTACCGCCTCCTACGAATTTGGTGGAAGTGGCTAATGTAGGAACCTGCAATATGATATCTTTCATTCAAAAGATGTCAGAAAATGATGTTAAAGTGGATCATTCGCAAGTTTTTCCTCCAACCCCACTGGAAATATTATAGCAATCAATGTTTTCAGCGTGGGAGGCAAACCCGCATCAACGCTCGTCGAGTGTTTGGATAGATAGGTCTAAGGAATATGGCACCCCTTCAGATCCTTGGTCGCAAGTACACTCTACAGAGGAAGGAATCATTCAATCGATGATGATTGATGGGGCACCATGGGAAGATTACCACCATCATTCCCATCTTCTGAACTGGAAAGAAGATAATTCCGGCGACCTACACCATCCTTCAGTATTTGACTTTCTAACAAATATTGTAAATACAGTGGATTCTGAGAGAAACCTATCCAATATCGAAGAGACCACTGCCATAAATATCTCAACCAAAACAGATGTTGTAGAGAATATTCATGTCGAAAAATCTTGTTCTTCTTCTGAACTAGAAATATATAGCACTCTCTTTCGCGAGTTTAGAGATGTCTTTGCTTGGTCATATGATGAAATGCCAGGCATCGACTCGAACATAGTTGAACACGAAATTAAGATGTATCCAGATGTCAAACCGGTACGACAGCGGCTAAGGTAGGTGCACCCCAAGAAAGTCGTTGCCATCAAGGCGGAAGTTGAAAAAATCCTCCATGCTGGTTTCATTTACCCCGTTCATCTAACCGATTGGGTATCGAATATTGTTCCTATGATGAAAAAACAAGGAACGACTAGAGTGTGTGTCGATTACAAGGATGTAAATCAAGCTTGTCCAAAAGACAACTACCCTACACCCTTTATCGACCAAATAATTGATGAATGCGCCGGATGCGAAATCTTTTCATTTATGGATGGATTTTCCAGGTAAAATCAAATAAATATCTGCCCACAGGACCAGTCAAAGACTGCATTCATTTTTCCGTGGGGCATGTTAACACCCAGGTTGTTCCCTATGACTCCCAAGGGAATACGGCCGGGGTAACCACTAACCAATCTTTGGACTACAGCTTCTAGCCCAGCTGTAATCAGAGAGGGCTCTCTCTGTAAGGTTTGTCACTGTTTTTATACAGGTTTTAGGCTAGTTATGAAGTAAAGGTTTGCTTTTTTTTTGTTTGGTTGGGAGGATGTTTTCTGATAATTTTGAAATGCTCTCTACATATGAATTAATCCATTGGGCAATGGGGTCTATAGCTGTTGTTTCCTTGAGATCCTGGTTTAGTGCAGCTGGAATTACAGGGCCTTTATATATTTCATAAAACAAACTGTAAATTGTGAGGGTGAAATGTGAATCAACCAGTGAAGAGCAGTTAAGAATTCTTTACTGAGCTGGGTGTGAGAAAAGGAGAAAAGGATCTATTACTTAGGAGCAATACCTGAATTCCTGAGACAATAGATCACTGTGCTGATATAGTGTGAAAGGTAGCAATCAAGAATTACACTTTCATTACCATAACTGAAGAAAACATTTATAATAGCTTAGATTGAGTTCAGGGTAATCAGTGATTAAACCCTGAGACTATTCTTTTTCCTTGCTATTAGATACTTGAAATATGGAGAACGTGAATGATATATGAACATCAAACATATAACAGAGAGTAACAAGAAAACTTATTGAGCCATGAAAAACATAGGAATCCTGCAACATTCAGCCATACGCCAGCAAGACATCAAGAGACACAAAGCTTTGGAAATCCCATCATCCTTTGTATTAGTTTCTCTGAATATTTACAATAGAAGAAGAACAGAATAGATATCAAGAGATTTCTTACATCCGGAGTCCAACCCCTGCTAACAAATGCGAGGGGGAATATATAGAAGTGTATTACAAAATATCTCAGGCATTGAGTCATCTGAGAGGAAAAATATCTTCTTACACTCGTACAGGGCTTGCAGATGAGAAGTTATTACAATCTTTAATGAGTTATAAAAGCTCTTAACTCCTGTCAGAACAATCTTGAATGCATTATAAAGGCTCTTAACTCCTGTCAGAACAATCTTGACTTTTGGGGCTTACGGAGTCGGCTGGAGTTGGTTGAGCGCTTTGACATAACTGCTGAATAACGTGTCCGTGCAGCTGTAATTTCCTGTGTCTTCTCGGCCCTGTCACCCGTGATTGCTGATGCTGCTGTTGTGGCCGAGTACCTGTGCCGAGTTGGCTCAGACTTTGTCCACATACCTGCTGATGTGTCTTTGTCCTGTTGTGTATGAAGTTCAAAATATTTTCAAAGGCAAAATCACAATTACTGACTTTGGTTTAACAGTAATCGTATCAATTCTTCCCATACCTCTGATGAAGGTAACTGATGTTTCAAAATTGACCCCATGGTCTCATCAGCTTCTGTATATTTATAAAAATGAGGGGGCTCATCAAACAAATGTGTAATTTCATTCCTAATAAAAAACAGATTATCTACTCTATCAAAAAGAATCTGCCCTGTTACTGGGCCTGCTTCTGATGATGCACTAGATGCCTCTGAAATATATGTTGCTGCAAAATTGCTTACTCTCTTGGCATACTTCTCATGGGAGAGTAATTTTCTTGATGTATCCAATGGGCTAGGGAGCCCCCTGTTCTGGAAAAACTTGCTTGGAAGCTTGCGAGCCGGGTTGTGGAGGCTTAATGCCGTCGAATTCTAGACCTGTAGCGGTTGAAATGTTGAATTTGATGGCTGGAGGACAAATTTCGCGGCAGCTGGTCAACAACGGCTACTTCTTTTGCGCGTGAAAATGACTGAAAACGGCTCATTTGGTCGTTTATAACGTTGAATTTGGAAAAAGTGTGCATTTGGCGATTTTCCACTGATGACATCAGCATGACGTCATGGTGGGGCCCGGGTACGGAAGTGACGTGGCGCTGAGGTGTGAGCCAGGGTGGCAGGACACAGTGGCAGGCATAGGTGAGGTGACGTCAGGATGACGTGCGCATGACGTAGGAGGGAGGGTGGTAACAGGGATGGCAGTAAGCGGGTTCCCCGCACCACCTTTGGGCAAAGGCGGTATCGGGGAGGGGGGCTCCGAACAATCCCACCGCCCGCCACGCGTCCCTGTACGGGGCGGAAAACCGCTTTCCCCGGACGCTAAAGGTCAGCAGGTCGGGGAGCAAAATTGACCGCCCACCGTAAGATCTGGGCGGCGGAGATCGGACGGCTGGCGGGTCCTCCGACGGGTCGTGCAGGTTGGGGAGGGGCCCGCCGGCCGATTAAAATATTTGCTTAAATACTTCGGGCAGGCAACCTTGGAATAGTGGGTTTTTATGGGTTTTTCGGGATTTCTTGGGTTTTTCCATAATTTCAAAAGGGGTTATGGGTAAGGAGGGGTTTTTATAGGGTCTTTCTTTGCAGATGAAGGTTTAATGAGTGAAATGACTTGGAATAGGGAGAGAGATGAAATGGAGGTTCATCAAAGTGACCAGGTGTCATTTTGATCCCTTTTTTTAAAAGACCATATGGCTATAATGCCAAGGGGAGGGATATTTATACAAACTTTGGGGTTTATACACCATGGTGTTAATACTAGTAGGGGAAGTGTAAGATAGGGGAGTTACATAGTAGAATTAGAGGTTAATATGGATGAAGGGGGTAAGTGAGGGGGAATGTCACTGAGTTTGTTTGAAACACACTTAGTTTAGGGAGTAGATCAAAATGAAAAGATTTTTACATAGGAAATGTGGCCTTTAAAGGATGAAGAACCTCCATGAAACCATAAATCTTTGCCTACATTTTAACTCATGAGGGGATGTTAGTAACAAATGGGAAAAAGGGAAGGAAGGGAGGTTAGACATGCTTCTTTGTTTTTCTTCTCTCATTTTGACCATCAAAGTCAAATTTTGAACTGAATATCACTTCTGCAACCCCATCTACCTACCCAGCTACACTTTGTGTGCCTTTTCTTTTTCTGGCTTTTTCCCTTTGATTTTCTATCAGATTCTACCCTTATTTCTTCCAAGGTCCCAGATTAAACTGTTGGGAACCTTTCTTCTCTACCTGAACTACTTGTCTGCCAAGATTAAACAGTTTGGACAGACTTCTTTCTCTATTCTACAACAGGAAATTTAAACATGGCATGATCCAGATTAGGCTGTTGGATCATCCATCAAAACTTTAATAGTCAAGAAGTCATGTACACACCTTGTCTTTCCTGGAAAATATGGGATCTTTGTAACAGCAAAGCAGAGCATATTTGGCACTTGAATTTGCCAATCATGAAATATGAAACCTATTGGTATAGGTATCCAACAGTGGCTCCACATGGGGATGGCTTTTCCTCGCGAAAAGTCAAGAACAGCAGGTCAAAACGCCTTAGTCTTTAATTGAAGCTGCTCTCTGCAAAATTCCCTTTGTCGGCTGCCTTATTAATCCTACCTACCTATCCTAACCAGCACTTACTTCACTGTCAGGTGAAGTCAAATAACCAGTGCAGCCACTTAAGCAACTGAAAAAAGAGATGAACTAGCTCACTGATTGTTAATGGACTTGGAAGCACTATTCGGTCATGTGCCCCCATGATCAAAATTGTGGTATAGAAAGGCCACTGCTGATGTATTTGGTCCTCACGGAGAAAGCATGCTAAAGAACTTGAGTTAAGAAGCAGTTCCATGTAGTCTGCTATAGGATCAATAAAAACATCATGTGGGATAGCTTCTTCTGGGCCTTCTTGGTCGGATGGAACAGTTGCATCCTCGGTAATAAACCCTGCAACTAAATCTTCAGTCTTTGCCTTGGAAACATAATTATCCTGAATCTGTAAGTCAGAAGGTAATACTATTTCCTCATGACTTGGGGAAGGAAGATTTTGAAAAAATGCTTCAGGATCGCGAAAATGATATGACTGGATTTGAGATTGCAAGAATTCAATTTCACTTTCATATCTTTCAACAACTAAATCAAGAAAAAAGTTATGCGAGCCTCCTGCTGTTTTTAACAACATCAATCTGAAAAATTCTTCATCAAGCTCAAATTTTGATAAACTCTCCCCTGAATACATCTAGAGCTTTATCAACTGAAAGATCTTCCACAAACCCGGTCATCCTGTCTTACTGATAATGCTTTGGAATATGGACTATTTGGTTGTAGAATTGGTTCGTTCCTCAGTGGAGTCTTGAATGAAAATGAAGTGGAGTCGCCAGTATGTTAACACCCAGGTTGTTCCCTATGACTCCCAAGGGAATACGGCCCGAGTAACCACTAACCAATCTTTGGACTACAGCTTCTAGCCCAGCTGTAATCAGAGAGGGCTCTCTCTGTAAGGTTTTTCACTGTTTTTATACAAGTTTTAGGCTAGTTATGAAGTAAAGGTTTGCTTGTTTTTTGTTTGGTTGGGAGGATGTTTTCTGATAATTTTGAAATGCTCTCTACAGATGAATTAATCCATTGGGCAATGGGGTCTGTAGCTGTTGTTTCCTTGAGATCCTGGTTTAGTGTAGCTGGAATTACAGGGCCTTTATATATTTCATAAAACAAACTGTAAATTGTGAGGGTGAAATGTGAATCAACCAGTGAAGAGCAGTTAAGAATTCTTTACTGAGCTGGGTGTGAGAAAAGGAGAAAAGGATCTATTACTTAGGAGCAATACCTGAATTCCTGAGACAATAGATCACTGTGCTGATATAGTGTGAAAGGTAGCAATCAAGAATTACACTTTCATTACCATAACTGAAGAAAACATTTATAATAGCTTAGATTGAGTTCAGGGTAATCAGTGATTAAATCCTGAGACTATTCTTTTTCCTTGCTATTAGATACTTGAAATATGGAGAACGTGAATGATATATGAACATCAAACATATAACGGAGAGTAACAAGAAAACATATTGAGCCATGAAAAACATAGGAATCCTGCAACATTCAGCCATACGCCAGCAAGACATCAAGAGACACAAAGCTTTGGAAATCCCATCATCCTTTGTATTAGTTTCTCTGAAGATTTACAATAGAAGAAGAACAGAATAGATATCAAGAGATTTCTTACATCCGGAGTCCAACCCCTGCTAACAAATGCGAGGGGGAATATATAGAAGTGTATTACAAAATATCTCAGGCATTGAGTCATCTGAGAGGAAAAATATCTTCTTACACTCGTACAGGGCTTGCAGATGAGAAGTTATTACAATCTTTAATGAGTTATAAAAGCTCTTAACTCCTGTCAGAACAATCTTGAATGCATTATAAAGGCTCTTAACTCCTGTCAGAACAATCTTGACTTTTGGGGCTTACGGAGTCGGCTGGAGTTGGTTGAGCGCTTTGACATAACTGCTGAATAACGTGTCCGTGCAGCTGTAATTTCCTGTGTCTTCTCGGCCCTGTCACCCGTGATTGCTGATGCTGCTGTTGTGGCCGAGTACCTGTGCCGAGTTGGCTCAGACTTTGTCCACATACCTGCTGATGTGTCTTTGTCCTGTTGTGTATGAAGTTCAAAATATTTTCAAAGGCAAAATCACAATTACTGACTTTGGTTTAACAGTAATCGTATCAATTCTTCCCATACCTCTGATGAAGGTAACTGATGTTTCAAAATTGACCCCATGGTCTCATCAGCTTCTGTATATTTATAAAAATGAGGGGGCTCATCAAACAAATGTGTAATTTCATTCCTAATAAAAAACAGATTATCTACTCTATCAAAAAGAATCTGCCCTATTACTGGGCCTGCTTCTAATGATGCACTAGATGCCTCTGAAATCTGTGTTGCTGCAAAATTGCTTACTCTCTTGGCATACTTCTCATGGGAGAGTAATTTTCCTAATGTATCCAATGGGCTAGGGAGCCCCCTATTCTGGAAAAACTGGCTTGGAAGCTTGCGGGCCGGGCTGTGGAGGCTTAATGCCGTCGAATTCTGGACCTGTAGCGGTTGAAATGTTGAATTTGATGGCTGGAGGACAAATTTCGCGGCAGCTGGTCAACAACGGCTACTTCTTTTGCGCGTGAAAATGACTGAAAACGGCTCATTTGGTCGTTTATAACGTTGAATTTGGAAAAAGTGTGCATTTGGCGCTTTTCCGTCGATGATGTCAGCATGATGTCATGGTGGGGCCCGAGTACGGAAGTGACGTGGCGCTGAGGTGTGAGCCAGGGTGGCAGGACACGGTGGCGGGCATAGGTGAGGTGACGTCAGGATGACGTGCGCATGACGTAGGAGGGAGGGTGGTAACAGGGATGGCGGTAAGCGGGTTCCCCGCACCACCTTTGGGCAAAGGCGGTATCGGGGAAGGGGGCTCCGAACAATCCCACCGCCCACCACGCGTCCCTGTACGGGGCGGAAAACCGCTTTCCCCGAACGCTAAAGGTCGGCAGGTCGGGGAGCGAAATTGACCACCCACCGTAAGATCTGGGCGGCGGAGATCGGACGGCTGGCGGGTCCTCCGACAGGTCGTGCAGGTTGGGGAGGGACCCGCCAGCCGATTAAAATATTCGCTTAAATACTTCGGGAGGGCAACCTTGGAATAGTGGGTTTTTATGGGTTTTTCGGGATTTCTTGGGTTTTTCCATAATTTCAAAAGGGGTTATGGGTAGGAAGGGGTTTTTATAGGGTCTTTCTTTGCAGATGAAGGTTTAATGAGTGAAATGACTTGGAATAGGGAGAGAGATGAAATGGAGGTTCATCAAAGTGACCAGGTGTCGTTTTGA
>APFE030596795.1:0-16223 GCA_000404065.3 Pinus taeda
TTCAAATACCAAGGACTAAATACCATGAACCAACCATAAGATTCCCCATGTGCGTGCGCTTTTCTCTGCATGAAAGTGTGTGAACTTTTCTCTGCATGAAATTGCGTGAAATTTTCTCTGCATGAAAATGCGTGAACTTTTCTCTGCATGAAAGTGTGTGAAATTTTCTCTGCAAAGGAACTTTTCTCTGCATGAAAGTGCGTGAACTTTTCTCTGCATGAAAGTGCGTGAAATTTTGGTTCACACCTTTTGTGCGGGAGACCTGTGGAACCAGAAAATAACTTTGCTGCACTATAATTTATCATTTGAGATGAGTGGGTTGCCATCAAGTACAACATATGTATCATAATGCCAACTCAAATTGCAACTACTAAAATGAACTTGCTGAAAGGAAATTGCAGAATTGAAGTGAAAGAAAGGAAATGACTAATCTAGAATAAAAATTGCAGAATTTAAAGAACTAATCTACTTTTACTGAAATGGAAATTGCAGAATTAAAAGGGCGAATCTAGTTTTCCTGAAATGGAAATTGCAGAATTGAAAGGGCTAATCTACTTTTGCTGAAATGGAAATTGCAGAATTCAAATGGAAGCAAGGAAATGCAGAAATTGAAATGAACGACTACTCTACTTTTGCTGAAATGAGCTACTTAGCAGAATGTTGCAGTAGAAAATAGAAGAAAAGCAGTAATCATAAAATACTTTGACGCTTTCCCGGCAGCGGCACCAAAAAGTTGTGAGCACCAGTATTACAGCAATAATGCTGCAACTCCTGGAGCTTCCTACTTTACTTTTATCAACCCGATAGTTTGTAAAAAATTTGGAAGCGACGGTGTTGTATGCACCAGTATTAGTTCTTGCTACAGGCTGTCACTTGGTTAGCTGGTGCAAGATCACTAAGATCTCAAGCCAACCTCTATGAATTCCAGAAGAAGCTTTAAATGTGATGAAAGAAAGGAAAGCTTACTCTATAGAGGTGATTCTACTTGCAAAAAGAGAAAGAAGACTTAAATGTGAAGTAAACCTAACAAACCCTAATTTACCGACTAACCCTACTTTTGCAAAAAGAGAGGTGAAAATATAGGAAAGGAGTGCCATTATCTACTGAGGAAGTAAAATACACCTATTCAAGCTATTTCTAGAAGTAAATAAGAAAAAAACATTTTTTTAGATTTTTATTTATTTTATGTGAAATTTTTATGCATGTAATTTATTTGTTTGTGGATGGGGCAGCGATTAGGTGGCGATGGGGGGCGACTTTGGGATTTTTAGAGGTGTAGCAAGGTGTGGAGTTGTCCTAAGAGGCCTTTGGTAACCTTCTAGATGCTTTCCCTGTAGTCGGACTTCAAAAAGCCACGTATAGGAAATTCTATAGGAGGTTGCAAGGGATCTACAGGAGGACCTATAGGAGAATCTACAAGAGGATGCCGAGAGCTGTTTATAAGGGTTTAAAGGTGGAAAAATGGTGGGAAAGGTTAGTTGAAGACTATAGGGAGGTGTTAAGCTGTCTGAAGTTCATCAAGTATGATTAGGAAAGGAAATAATGGTTGGATTTGTTCAAGAGACGAGAGGAATGCTTATGAGAAAAGTGCAGCAATTAAGGCAGATTTGTGAAGGGCTGTGAATGACCTATGAAACATGTAGCAAAATAGATGGTGATGGTAGCTTTATTAACTTATTATGAGTAGAGATGTACTGTAAGAGAGCTGCAAATCAAAACACTGAATTTGAGCAAGAAAAGAATTAGCTGCACCAAAAACAGAACGATATCTCATGTTGACCTAAATTCTAATCTAGGAAAATGAAATTCTAAATAGTGCTATATGGAAAGGAAATCATGGAAAGAGATTTATTGCAGAAACATAAATGAGCATGACGAATTGGATCTGAAGCAAAGCATTAACCTCTAAATCAAATTATAACACTAGAATTTGCATGGGGAAAGCAAAACTATGTTTTTATGGCAGCAAGAAGATCTTGACCTCAATTCATGGTCCCCAAAGGAGGAAAGGAGGTTAGACTCTGTTGATGGCCTTTTTGTATCTTTCTCTTAGCCCTATTTAACCTACTTTAACAACTGAAATGGAAACAACTATGTAAACCACCAAAAGCAACCTATTCTACTAAGGAAGAAATCTATCTAACAATATCTAATTCATGAACTGAAGCAAAACTTATAAATACAAAACAAGAGGTGTTGGGCAGCTTGGGTTGGGCGCTAACTCAAGAGTTTCAACCCCTTGAAAGAACTCAGTGCTGGCTCAGAAAATATTTCATCTCCATTATCAAAATAATAGTCACATTACATAAATCTGTTCACAAAAGTAAGCTTGAAATGAGCTGAGCAAAAGCTACAACAAATGTGTGAAAATTTGACTAACATCCAACAACCTAATGAGGCCCTAAGCCTCTCTATTTATAACACTGGAGCCCCCAATAGCTCTCCTAAAATCCAGGAGGCTTGGCTCCCAAGACTTAAGATAGACAACAGTTCCTCTTCACTTGCTCGGTTGCCCCTTTGATGCATTGATGTGGTTGCTTGTGCTCTGAGCCTTCTGAGGGAGGATTCGAGGTAGGGAGTCATAAGTCCTTTCCCTTGTTTTCCTCGAATATTGGCTACCAAATGCTCATTAAACCTTTGATTTTGTCTCAAAATTGACCAAAAATCTACAAAAAGCACACATTAGACTTTTTGGCATAATGACTAACCCAATTCACTCTATTAGCATAAATATAATAAAAAACATGCAATAAACTAATGAGAATGGTGTATTAAGCTAATTTAGGAGGCAAAATGAGCCCATATAATTACCCATTTATGGGGCTCATCACAGATCTATCCAATTCATCAGAAAACCTAGCAGAATTAACTATTATCTTTGCGGAACATGATAACTACTTAAATCATACATTAATAAGACAGATCTAGTGACTTCAAGCAACATTCATTCATTATTTCATAAAAAAAAATCACTAAGCGACATAATATAACATAAAAGGATTCAACAGAAATACATAGTAATTCTTCAAAAGCTGCCTTTATTGATATTCAATGTTCAGATTACAGACTCGTTTACCCTACGCACTCAACTGCAAGGGGATGCGCACTCAACTTCCGACTCTATCCAGGGCTCTTGCGCACTCAGCTGTAGGAGCCTTCCCTTCTTTGCCTAATCACAAGAACCAGAGCCTTCTGGCTTTAGCACTTGCCCAAGGCAACAAAGACCTTTCAACGTACCCAATTCTCCATCAAAAGTTATCTCTAAGACTCGTTAAGCCTCAACTATTTATAGCTTTCCTTTATAAAATACCATGGTTCACAGACCATGAGTGAGTCTTAAAACTGACTTAAATATCTATCCAAATAAGGGGCTAAGGCCCCTTTGACACCTATCTATCTATGCGCTCCACATCCACATATCATGGAGACTTTACATCTTTTACAAAAACATATACAAAATTTGGGTTAAATAACCCGAAAACTGACCTTAGGGACCTATTGACACCTCGAAATTTGTTGCGACAACATGGGGGATAACCATCCAGTCTAGACCTTGAAAGAAACTCCTTTTTCGTTTGATGTGGTGGCTCTAACTAGGGATAATGGGACCAATTTCCTAGCAAGAATTGATATGATAATGATGTTGAGGTGATATAAGCTATAATGGAAAATGATCTAATAAAAATGATCTATTTAAGTAGTAAACACATGCATCTATCTATTCTAATATTATCTTACTATATACCTGGGAGTTACTCAAATCATGCAATCTACAAAGATGTCTTAAAGAAAAAGGTAATAAATATCATTCAATTGCTATAAGTTAAGAATCCATTTAAAGATAATTATTTTGACTAAATAGTTAGACAAAATAATTATGGAAAATATATCGCATATATCAATTGATCATGTATCCAATAAGAAATTACAGCTGAAACATTTATACAAAAGTTCTTTGATGTTTAAAATATAACTTAGATTTCCTACATAACACAATATAAGAGAGCGTATTGCTAATTCTTAAACGAAACATGATGATAAGATAAAAGTACCAGATATGAAAGGTCCTACTCATGAGATCAACAATATTGATCCACTTCCTTTCAATCAAATATACCCTAAGAGTGTAGAAATGCAAGTTCAGTAGAGTATTCTTCAATATCCAAGAAAATTAGATCTTTCTCCAATTATCTCATCAAAACATTCACAAAAGTACAGAAGTGAAATCTCTTAAAAAGCGTTTTTTATAAGATCCTGGACCCCTCTCTAAATTCATGAGATAGGTTGAAATAATACACATATCTTTCAAAAATAGGTTACTACATAAAAAGTTGAGGAGGTTTCAAACAACCTTCCTCATAATAAGTGAAATAAAAATTAAAAATAAAAATAAATGATGACAAGCTTCTCCATACTGAATTCCCTATTCAGCCATTCGGTCCTTGAGCTCGCATATGTCTATAATTGGCTTAACCTAGGGAGGTAGGCCAATTCTAGATCTCAATTGCCCCGTGAATACAACATTAGTGAGAGGTGGCACAATCTTTTGATCAAAATTAGTTAAACATCATAGAGTTATTGAATGATTGTGTGGTTTTACCAGAAACCACCAATAGCTTTCCCAATCAAGCTTAGACAGTTGCTTGATTGCTTCTGCATCTGTTTGGGTAGTTTCTTTCCACTTTTATTCCAACTGTTAAATGTCTGGGAGAGATTTTGGCTTGCATTATATGATAAGATTGGTAGTGTGGAGGTTTTCATTGACAACCTCAATGATGTTTTTTGCTGTACTGGCTGCTCTTGCTGCTGCCCTCACTGTTTGTTTTCACTGTATGTCCCAATCTATAAATAAGATGTCTTTGTGGGACTCTTCGATCTTTGGTAGCTTGACCTTCTTGTCTTTTTCAGATTCTTGCCAAGAAATTAATTTTGTTATCCTTTTGTTTAGCTCTTCATATCCTAATCTTTGATCAATCAATTGATTGTTTAATTTGCCACTTGATTCACAATAAGGTTTGATCATTGAAATTCTTTGACAAAATATTTCCTGTTGCTGTACCAAAAGAGAATTTAATTCAAGTGCCTCTTTGATAAATTCATCTATTTGAGGATTGTCTTAGAATTTGTCCAATATAGCTTGCATTTGGTGAATCTATGTGTTCTTCACTGCCATGTTTGTCTGATGTTGTACTGTCATTTTCTCAAAATTTTGTTGAAGTTGTGCCAGTTGTATTTCCGCTTTCCTATTGGTGCTTTGTATTTCTTACTCAAGTTTTTGTTCAAGAAGTTGAACTCTTTCTTCTTTTTCTTTCAGTAATAGTCGAACTTCTATTGCCTTATCGATTTTGGTTGTTGCATAAGCTCCTGGAAATTGTGATAGCTTTGTAAGGTTGTCTGATGGATCAATGGGGGTGTCTCTCCACATTACCTCCTTTGGCTCACTTCCAAGAGTTGTTTCTGCCGATACATCCAATTTTCTTTTCTTTATTTTCCTTTTTACTACAACCTTATGTGTAGAACTGTAGAATCTCTCCAGTGGCAGTGTTTATTAAACCTTAAAAACAATTTCAGAAGTTGGTTGTGTCGGGATGACTTCAATATCTTGAATAGTTACAATTTCTTGTATTGCGGCTTCTGGATTTACAACCTATTGAGTGTGTTGTGGAGTCTAGAATCCATAAGTTCCTTCAAGACCAGTCTCTGTTTGGAGCTTTTTATTAAATTTCTCTCACTACTATTCTAGATTGATGACTGGGGTCTTTTCTATTTCTACCAATAGGGAACTAATCTCCATGTCTTGTTCAGTTGAGACCTTCTCGGTCATTTCTTCAAGCGTTTCTTTTGTATCCTATTCAGGGTCTGCCTTGGGGCTTCCTTCTTTATTCTCATATTCATGTTTAGAGTCTTCTGAACCTTGAGCTAAATTCTCTTGTGATCCCTCATCAAAATTTTTCTTGGAACTCTCCTCTAGGTTTACACTGGGAGTAGGTTCTCTTACTTCTTCAATTTGTAACATGTCCAAAGGGACCTGTTTGAGCCTTTTATTTATGTATATGTGGAATAATCTGAGGTCCTCTAGGTCTAGCTTTAGTGACGCTAAATGAAAAACTTGTGAAAATGTCTCAACTTGCTCAAAGAAATCATCGAACTCATCATCCTCATGATCGAATTGCCTAATTTTGACCATGGCAAAGAAATTCTTAGCAATCTTATTGGGGTCATACTGTCTACTTAGCATGGTAGCTAGGTTTAGAGTCATGATGTTCTTTATTTCTTTAGATGCATGTCTGAGATCATTCAATGTGAAAGTGCCACATTGTAATGGGAAGGTTGGCCAAATGGATTTTTTTTCTGTTCTTTAAGGGTTTTGGTTATTCCATGACCCACTGTCTGATAAGAAATCTCTCATGCCAGTAGTTTATCTGGAACATAATATGGGAGAACATGGGGAGATGTAATACTCCCAAAAAATCTGATATAAGTGAACAATTCCTTACCAAACCATCTTGCCACTAACAATATGTCTATCTTTTCTTCCTCTAAAAGCCTGGGGATTTCTTATTAAAAATGGTCTGATAAATAGGCAACATGACGCCATGACAAGTATTATAAAAATGGGAGCCAAACTGTGATTCCCACAATATTTTATGATAAACATGGATGGGTGTAGGATCCTTTAAAGTCAATTTCTAGCCCATGTTTGGAAAATGTGAGAAAAAAAATATAGCATCCACGACATAAGCACTCATGTAAAAGGTAGGGCTAACCCGAGTGGAGACAATTCTATTACACATGTATTCTCTAATGGCCATGGCTAAATTATATGATAAAATAATACTCCAGTTCAAAATGGTAGCATTTACAATTGCATCAATCAAGGGAACCCATTCAATGGAAAACTCGATGGTATCAGATTTTCTGAATAGCCTACACAACATTACAGTTGCAAAATTATGTGGGGTTGATAGAGGTGTGATGGGGTACATACTAGTTTTCTCTTGGCTAAACTTGTTGGAGCGAGACGTCCAATTCTGCATAACATCCATTGGATCTTCATTCTCTTTGGAAAAATGCTCAATAAAAGCTTTGTCATAGAACTTCTATGGCTGCGGCAAATGGTACATTTGACTCAATTTGTCTATTTGAATGATCCCACAACGTCTTGCCTGGTGTTTTTGAATGTTCTATTTGAAACATCCACTTCATCAATAATCCATATTACCATATCTGTGTATGGTAATATTTTCTGTCTTGTAGCAATCTTGTGTAGGAAAGAGCATGTTGCCTCGAAGTAAGAAGCATCGGATGAAGCCGTGGCATTTGTAGTTGCCTTAGTTTCCAGGGACCTTGGGTTTTCGTTCTCTATTAAATTGTACATTGCCTCCCAATATGTAGTCCCGCCATATTTGTTACATGTGGTATCAAAGAATAATGGTTGCATGTCTCACTGCTCAGGCGCAGTATCCTCTTCGGTCTTTTTTCCTTTCTTAACCATTTCTATGAGTGTTTTGTTCTTGAAAAACTTCTTGAAATTCAAGCAAATGGAGAAAACAGGATAAAAACATAGAGCAGTAAATGTAAGCGAAAACACGATTAGCACAATAAATTCTAAAAGCACGTAAGTATGAAGCTTTTATTTCAAACACGAATAAGAAATATATCTATCATCTCAAGTTGTTAAACGAATAAATGCCTTTAAACCTCATTAACTGTACATTAAGGCTTACACAAGATTTTCTTTATGTCTTTTCAAAATACCGCATCACATGTTTCAAACTAATATTTCTGATTGGTTTGAGTTATGCGTGATACCATTGTTGTGATTGTGATGAATTAGAATATCGCCAATCGCAAAGCGCAAATCTTGCAAATCACAAATCGAGAAGATCACAAATAACAAATCGCAATATTGGAGATTATGAATAGACAAATCCAAGGTCACGTTAATGTTTTGCGATTTGCAATGAGTGACATTCCTTTTTCCTTTTTGAGAGCGTTTCCTTAAATAGATATTTATGTATGTTAGACCTAAAGGTTTTTTTATAATAGTTTTAATACTTCATCAGGTCCAAGTTACATCGTATTTCACATTTTCTTGTGGTTTGTATGTTTGTGCTCTTTTAAAAACCGCGATGCAATTGCAATAAAGACTTTGAATAATAGTTTAAGCCTTAAGTGTTATAGAAGCTAAATTTTATCTCTGGGTCTTTTACGGGGATTTCTCTTATCACATCTTTCGGATTCTACCTCATGACTAACCCTTTTTATTATCAGATCCTGCAATTTGTAATAAAGAGGGAATGTGTTATCATGAAATGACTTGGTTTGACATCTTAGTTTATCCAAAGTTTTATTCCGAACACTTACAAAAGGCAAGCTCTTATTCTCTAAGTTTTTTAGAGATTTTTTTTAAAAGGGTCCCCATTTATTAATACAATATTAACTATTAAATCAATAAATGGTGGGGGGGTTGGTTGAATAGTAAAACAAGACCCTATTCCAATAGGCCCCAACACAAATATTGTGATTCATCCTCGAGTCACTCAGTTGGCGTCCCGATCTTGCTGCGAAGACCACCCAACTCAACCTGCATCACCACAACTTCAGGAATGCTCTATGCCATTTCCTACTATACCTCTTCGACCAATTTCTCTATTGTTGGCCCTTCCACTGCTAGGCACATTTTCCTCTGCATCTTCTATAGCCCCTTGAGCTTCTTCTGAAGTGACAGAATAAGCTGATAAGATTCCTCTAGCCACGACTGCAATCTAGCCTTCAGCAAGGCCTCTTTCTTCTGTAATTCCTCGATCTGTGTTAGCAGCTGCTTGCCCCCCTGTAACTTCATGAGGCATTGTGCTGGTTCTAAAGTGCACATAGTCACTCAGGCCTCATCATACTATCGTTGCATCTCTTGGACATTTGAGTTCAACTTCTGCAAGTACGGGTCCTCTTACATATTCTTCTGTAATTCCATCGCTACATCAAACATGGATGAGAAGTCATTAGCTATTATCTCCAATGTATTCATTCCATTCTTGATTTCTCCTCCGCGCTGCTCCTGAAGCTCCGACAAAGTCGTTGGTGGAAACTTCAGCTGTAGCTATAATATCTTCATCTGAAACTTGAAGGTAACCCTGCCAATTTCATCCTTCAATGCACGTACTGCGGCAACAAATTTCCTTATGTTTGCAGAGACTTCAACATCCTCCGAGATCTGCAATTATGGCACTGATTTGTAGGCATGCTCTGTCATCGTCTCTAAGCTTTGAATTTTCTGCTGCATCTCCTCCTCTTCTAAATCCACCAATTTTTCTGGTTGTTTGTCTTTTCTCTCCTTCTTCCACACCTCCAAATTCTTCCTCGGTGACATTCTCACCGGCACCGGATTATTCTGCTTCTCCTTTGCGGCTGGATGTTTCTCTCGTGTGGTGGATTGCTATGGCCTTGGTGACCTTGGCGTGGTAAGCACGAGGGTTGAAGCTTCCATACTCAAAATCTCAAGGCTCGGCGCGTCAGACACAACGATTTCAGAACTCACGACTTCGGCAGGGTTGGTAGCAGTCATTTGCTAAAGAATAATCTTTTGATTCCATGTAGGTAAGGCAAAAAATGCTAGGCTTGCCATGAAATCCTCCCAGAACTAATGACTCATAAACTTCAGATAGAAAATCACCCAAATAAGTCTCAGAATGCAAATTGTTCTTCACTAGTACAACAAGCAATATTTATAGGGAGTTTTGAATTCAAATCCAGCCATTCCCCCCAAAATATGATAATAAATGCCTGTTTGGCGATAGATCTTCAAATATTTGGGCCATAAATAGTGCCTACCTGCTCCTCCTAACTGATTTTTGGCCATAAAATCATGAATAGTAACCTAAATGGCTACATTTGGACCCACCTCTGTGCCACCATCTTCCATGGTGCAGCTCATCCAGCGCAACTTCACCTGCCGCACCTTTGTCATCCGTTGTAGAGCCTCCCTACCAATGTTCTCACTTCACTAGGAAACATAGTTTATAGTCTCGCAACCCCTTATAACTACCTAGATTAATGATACTGTCCTGCTACCATATAGTCATCGTGTAAGGGAAACATCCCCTGTGTACAACTTCAACCTACGTCTATTCACTTTGCGAGGAAATGGTTCCCCATTTAGCTTCACGAGCTAAACTGTGCCACCATCCATGATCTCCTTAATAACATACGACCCCAACCAGTGCATTTGAAATTTTCTTGGAAACTTTGAGAACTTGTTGTTGTATAACAACACCAAATCATCCACCTTGAACATGCGTAGCTTAACATGTCGATCATGCCATGCATTCTCATGTTCCTTTTTCACATGCTGATGGAATCCTATAAGGAGGCAGTCTTCTTCGAACCCCATGATCTGCGTGAGCCATTCTTCCAAGGTCTCCCGGTCTTCCATCTCATTCAAGGCTGTAATCCTTAAACTGGGCACAATATACCCCATTAGCATGACTGCTTCAATTCCATAAACCAACCTGAATGGAAATTGTCCTGTTAACTTCTTGCAAGTCGTCCTATAAGCCCATAATAGGTATGTGCATGTCCTAGTCATTCCTATGCGCGTTTCATACCTTGGTTAATACATGCTCCAAAATCTTATTAAAAGCTTCCATCGTGTCGTTTTCTTGTGCGTGATAAGGCGTACTCTTCTGATGATATACCTGAAATTATTCCAACATTGCGTTGATCATTTTATTCAAAAAATACATACCCCTATCACTCATCAAATCTTAGGACATCCAAACTTGTTAAGACATAATCAAAGAGAAACTTTGCAGCAGTGGCAACTGTACAGTCCCTCACTGGTTGTGCTTCCAACCATCTATTTAAATACCCTATCGTAGTGATAATATACCACACACCCATCTTCTTTCCTGGTGGGTGTATGGGACCTATAAAATCAATGGCCCATTTCTCAAATACCTGTAACGAAAGTTGGGGATTTAAAGCAAATTCAACCCTTCGTAAAGGCTACCCCATCCTTTGTCAAGCATCGCATGCCTTGTAATATGCCTTAGAATGTAATGTTGGCCACCATAACCCAACGTGCAAAATATTCTGCGTGGTCGCTTTCCCTGCATAGTGACCTCCTGCCACTCCCCCATGGGCATCAGCTAGGATACTCGTGTGTTTAAACTCTGGAACATACCTTCAAAATATCTCATCCAACCCCATATTATACAAATGACCCACAATTCCTGAAATATTTGCAGCACAAACTACTAACTCCTTCTTTTGTTGAGTGGTATAGCCTTCTAGAGCTGTTCCCATTGTTAAAAACTAGATAATGTCAACAAAATGGTCGCCGCGATGTGCACCACAAAGCGCTGCACATCTGGCATTCCTTCCTCCAAGCTAATGGGTTATTTGCATGTTTCTATCCTTGATAAATGGTCCGGGTCTGAATTTAACCTTCAAGGCTTCACAATTACCTCAAAATCATACTCCTGGAACAATAGCAACCATTGACAGATGCCCCTCCCCCAACACAGGCTTATTGACTAGGTACTTCAGCATGGAGTGATTTGTGTACATATTAAAGTATCTGGCCAACAAATAATGCCTGAATTTCTGTAGCGCGTAGACCATCACCAGCCCTTCGCGCTTTGTGGTGGAGTAATTCTTGTAATCTTTGGATAAATTTATGCTCATGAAAGCTATCAGATGATCAATCTCTCCCTCTCCTGCCTAGATTAATACTGCTCCTAGCGTAATACAAGAGGCATCAACATGCACATGAAACTCCTTTTTCTAGTTGGGAAACACCAATATAGGCATTGACACCATCTTTTCTTTCAAGACATCCAAGTTGTGTTGATAGTGTTCATCCCAGCAAAACATCACATCCTTCTTTAACAACTTTTCCATTGATGTGGTTATCTGGGCATATGCCTTGATAAAAGCTTTGTAGTACCTGGTGTGTCCCAAGGTCATGCACAGTTGTTTCATGTTCCCAGGGGATTCCAAATTCACAATAACAACGATCTTTGCAGTGTCCACCATCAATCCCTTCTTACAGACAACATGGCTGAGCAAAATCCCAAAAGGCACACATAATATACACTTCTTCAAGTTCAGCATGATATGAAATCTTCGACATGTATCCATCATGAGGCATAGATTCATGACATGGCACTTCACCAACCCAAACAAGGTCCAATCATCGAAATAGAATTCCATGAACTTATGAATAAATTCCTTGAATGCTGCAAACACTACCCAGGAAAAGATAACAGGCACATTCTTCAATTCGAATGGCATATTGTATATGTTAGTGTCAGTCTTTCCAGCCTTCTTCTAGTGATCAAATATGCTCTTACAAAGTGGTCTCAGAGTGTCAAGGTCAAATTTTGTCATTTCAGTGAGCCTTCAAGCAAAATTTGGTCACTAGGCATTAGGTCTAGGGTTTGATTTCACTCCTTTCAAAGTTGCCCAAATGTCAGTCTATGTCACTATTCAGCTGAGTTTATCATCATTTAGAGGGTTTTCATCATCATGTCAAGTTCCATTGGGTCATTTTACAGCTTGTTCTTGCTTCAGTTGTGCCTAGGCAAGGTTCATTTCCCTCTCCTAGGGTTTTGAAGGCAATTTCTCTTGAATGGTCAAATCATTAACAAAACTTATATCTAGATGTTCATACACCTTCCCCTATCCTTCATGTACCTTATCAAACACTTCCCATCACTGAGATCCCCCAAATTCCTCATGTTTGCACAAACCCTAGTTTCTTGCTACAACCTGGCAATTTTCTAGGTTGGGCCTGTGTTTTGCCCTTTTGGACCCCTTCCCCTCACTCAATATCTGAGATTCCACTTTCCCCTAATTCCTAACATCCCTCCCTACTTCCCAAAATTTCCGCAAGAATTTAGAAGCCCCTTATCCCCTTCATTTCGCTTCATTTCGACAAAATCCCTTGTTTCACACATCAGGATAAGTTTCACTCAAAAGATGTTTTAGAGCAATCAAAGATGAATTTTGGAAAAATTAGAGAGTTTTTTGTCCAAATCATTCCAAAGAAGAAAAACCTCCCTCACTTTTTACACAGGTATCATGGTTTTAGACAAATGTCAATAATACCGTTGCATCAGGAGAATTGAATGCACCTCTGAAGTGACCTTGGGAAAATAAATATTTCTCCTAGCATGGTTGGCAAAATTAATTTCTTGATGATTCAAATGATAACTAGACACAAATATATTTCCAGTGAGCTATCATGAGCTCAAGTTGGAGTTGAGGAAGGCATTCAAAAGTTGACTGCAACAGCACTCTGCCTTGAGGCAGCCTCATTTGGCACATTTTGACTAGTCTTAGGAGATTTGATTTTTGACAAGGAAAATTAACTCCAAATTGAAACATTCCAGTTGGGTTGGAAATTAGACTCAAATACCTTTCCAACAAGCTATCTTGCACCCAATTGTGACATCGGGAAGGCCTCCAAAATCCCCCTGCAAAATGCACTATGTAGCTAGGTGTGCACTACGCATTGAAACTGTGCGCTACGCACTGGGCAGTGCGCTACGCATTGGGCCTCACTGGCCAGTGTAAAATAACAAAGGCGCTACGCACTGGGAGGTGCGCTACGCATAGAACTTGCATGCTACGCATCCATTCCAGCGTTAAGTTTATGTGCCTAAAACGTATCAAATCGCCTCTGCAACTACAAGTAGGTGTTTCTTTGACTCAATCATCAGGTTGAATATTGTCTAATGTGTGTTTGAAGAGTGGAAGTGGTGTTGGGTGTAAGAAAACAATTCAAACCCTAGGCCCTTATTAAAACTTTGTATAGGGAATTAAAAGACATTTGAGACAGCAACACTTCATACCACAATATCTTTGTGACTGTTTGTATGCCCAAATATACCAAACAAAATATCCATTATGGCATAACTTTTATGATGCTTCAGTTGGTTTTTTGAGGATACACTGAAATTGGGATTTCATCACACCTACAGCATACACATTGCATTCCTCCTATTGCACCTATTTTCTTCTCAAAACCATGTCAGATACAGAGTCATCTTATGAGCAAGAAAATGAAAGTGATTCCACCACAGAGGGAAATGTGCCACAAAGACCTCGCAAAGGTGGCAAAGGTGGTAAACATCTTAGAGAAGAGCCCACTTCTATGGTACAATTGTAGGCTTGCCCACTTGCCATGGATTGCTTTCACCATCAGTCATGCTATCATTTTTGTGAGCTAATTTCACAGTTTCAGCATCATCGTGAATTAGCTCGCTTGTTTATTCTCCATTTACATGATGGCCATGTAAACCTTGCTGGAGTTAATTTCATTTTGTCACCAGAAACCATTGCAGAGGCCATGGGAATTCCAAATATCAGGGAGCAATGGAATAAGCGTCAACAGCTAGAGAAATCATATTATGAGACATATATTAAACTAGGGTATATGAGGCACTTGAGCAGAAGTTTTTCCTTTCCACTACTTGAATGATAGGTTTGCACCTTTGATGAAACTCATCATCCGGTATTTCAGTTGTGAGGGCAGATTCTCACGTCTTTATGCATACCATGTCCGTTTGTTGATGCATTTTACAAGGGTGCGTCTGATGAACATCCCATATTTTATGTTTCACAACATAGAGAGGATGGTGCCTTTAGTGCAAAAGAAGAGCCCAGCACATCAACATAGGAGCATATACCATTATGCATTGATCAAGATCGTGGTGATTCATCAGCTGGCACAACAGGGCATTACATGGGAGGATTTTATTTCTCGTGACCTTTTCACAGTGCCTTAGCCACCACCAGAGATAGTTCATGATGAGGGAGGGCCTTCACAACAGTTTGACATTCCTGAGATCGAGCATGTTGATGCTTCAGTATATGTGACATATCAGAAAGGCCACAGGGCCTTATTTGCAGCCGCACAGCGAGTACTATCTCCACCCGGGGTGGAAGGGGTCTCGTTGACTTCATCAGCGCAATGAGTATTATCTCCACATCATGTGGAAGGGGTCTCACCTCCGTCTTCAGTATAGGTACAGATCCAGGACAGGGGCAAGGGACCCATGGTTGATGAGGGTCCTTCAGGAGGCTAGGACACAGATATCATTGATGTTGATGCCAGCTCTCCTAGCTCCGAGCTAAAGGACATCATCCGAGAACAAAGGGCCAAGAATGAGTCACTGCAAAAGAAATTACATATGGCTAAGTGGGTGATCAACTATTTGGAGCAGCGCAACAAACAGTTGGAAGATGAGCTGCGGAAGATCCGCGAAGACCGGGAATTGGCCCGAAGGAGACCCGGTGATTTGAAACCTATTGATCGGGAATCAATGCTCATCCGGGTCAACACTCATTTGGAGAATTTGTTGGCGAAGGAAAATAGGGACAAGGACATGCTTCGTCACATGAAGACTCACTATTGGGCTTGCATGCATGTTTGCAAAGTGAGAATGAAGATCCTCAAGAGGCGTTTGAGAAAAGTGCAAAAGCAACGCAAAAGGCCTGATTCACTTCGAGTTTTGGCCTAGGCTTCATTAGTTGAGCAAGATACATGATTGAGGGTCTTCACTCCAAATTTGGGCAAATTTGGAGAAAATTTTGTCGTTTCGAAATTTTTGGCTTGAGAAACAGGTTTTTGGGTTCTACGCGTAGCGCGCAGCGCGCTACCCTGAAGATTGGGAGGTCCAATTGATAAATGGCTTGTAGTTTTGGATTTTTCATGAAGAAATACACATGTTCAGCCATTTCCGAAGCATTTCATTGAGATCTGGATGGTCTAAATGTCCAAAAACATCATGAAAACCACCTTGCTGCCACCTTTTCCAACTGCAGGAACTACCTCTGGGCGAATTCAGTTTTGAGGGGGAAAATGAGCTCCAAATTGGAAAATTCTACTTGGGTTGGAAAGTCGACATCCAGAGCTTTCCAACGAGCTATCATGAGTTCAATTTGGATGTCAGGAAGTGCCACAAAAACACGCTCAAAGGTGTGCTACACATAGGGATTAGGGGTGCTACGCATACAGTTTTTGGCCCAGATTTTCACCTTCAGCTCAGGAATTCGGCTAGTTTTCACCAATTTCACTCTTTGATGTAATTTTTCACCCAACATGATGTAATTTGATGTATGTAAGGTAACATGGCACTTATCTACCTTCTTCTAGATGATTCATTCACAAATTAGCAAGAAACTAATGTAATGAATCAGTTTCCTTCTTTTTAGAG
>APFE030596795.1:16233-34873 GCA_000404065.3 Pinus taeda
GGCCAACTCGATCATAGTGTTGGCATTTCACGATCTGTTGTTGTTGTTGCTGTGGAAGAGGAGCAGAGTCTGGAACACCTGGAGGTGAACTGTCATGAGGAGCAGGTGAATTGTCATGAATAAATCCAGCACTCTGAAAATGGATGGGCTTGGCGTAGTCTGGAATATGAAAGGACAAGTCCTTGTCATATCCAAGACCAGTTCTGCGCTTATTGTGGACAAGCTGTTCCCAAGGTCTAATGATGGGCTTGGGAAGTGCAGACTGAGTTTCTGTATCTGCGTGTACAACTGCTGCTTTATCTAAATGCACTACAACATTATTGTCTCACTATTTATGGGAGTCTATTTCAATCTTCTGAACAGAAATAGGTTCAGAATGATGACTCCATTGCTGTAGTTCTTCTTGCTGCAGCTTTGTCTCAAGTTGCAAAAACTCAATATTCTCATGTGCATTTTGGAGACAAATTTTAATATTGGAAAGAGAGTTTTTGTTGATCTTAACCATCTCATCAACAGTGGAATGAATCAAGATATTCAATAAATTTAATGCATCTTCAAGTTTGGCCATTGTCTCAATAGATAAACCCTGATATGCAAATGATTTTTGCCATAATGTTCTCCATGCTGAGTGATTTTCGTAAGTTTATTCACTGTACATTATCTTTGATGCTTCCACATGTAGTAACAGTCTCCAAATAAACTTATATTTTCCAATAGCAACTTCAGAAATTAAATGCAATAGCCATTAAGTGATAGCTCCTACAGAATGCCCATTTCTCATTCAAAAACTTAACTATACAACGAGCAAATTGGAAGATAGAACCTGATAATTAAATGACAACCAACACAAATTAGTGCATATGCAATTCTTAGTCTCGAGAATGGCACCTCAATTTTTTTTTTTATGATGTACGTTGCCCAAGAAATGGAAGCATAGGTTCCCTTTTCACCATAGTCTTCGTATCGTCATCGAGCCACACTCATTCAACCTCTGAGATAGCATGCAGTCCCTTGCAGCTACAACAATAAGAAAAGGTGGAATGATGACTTTAGGCCCCTCAAAAAGAACTCCAAAATTTGTGGTTATGCCCATAAATGGAGTGCAGCCTCTTGATAGTTGGTTTCACACCCCAAACACATCACACAGCCAAACACATTCAACACAAATGTAGTCAAAATATTCTGGATGGAGGGACGAATTTAGTGAAATGTTGAGAAGCACAAGTGACACAAAGACTTGATGAGGATTATAGTTCAGTTGCAGCGAAGAAATGCTCTTACAGCATCAGCGTTGGCATCAACATCCAAGCAGCAAAATGTACCCTGGAGAATTCGAAATGTTCTACTTCCCCTGATGTGCTTCCCCAAGCTTCACGCTAAGTAAGAGGAGAGCAGAGTTATATGATTGGTGTTCAAGATTAGGGTCCCACATCATTCAACGGAAAAGATATATTATGGCAGGATTGAAGTTTTAAAAGTGTGGGGATTCATTCACTCAAATTGCTCTGAATCTCCATCTCATTTCGTTCACCATGCTTTCTATATCAAACATTTCACTTTATGTTTTGCCAAACAACAGGAATGAGCTTACCGCACATATCAATTCCCTTCTTAAAAGGGCCCCAAGCTCACCCCAGGCTCAGAACAGGCACCAACTAAGCAAATGCAAAGAATCCAAGGACTTGCCAAAGGAACTTGTTCAAAATCCGGAAGCTACGCCAAATATTGCAACTTTACTAGGTGGTCACTTTGATATTCAAAACATGAGCGTGGACACATTGAGGGATGAAGTAGTTTCATGTATAGTATCAAGTATGGATGATTGCACTGACTCTGTAGATCTAGTATCCGTTAAATCTTCGGAATATCAGAATATAGATGCTAATTGTATCACCAAGGGTATCGCTGAAGTACTGCATAGGATATTAGAACCGCAAGCAGTTATTTTTCCGATGCCCGTGCTAATACCACTGGTTTTACTATCATTGAAAAAACCAACATAGTTGCTAGACATGGTGACCAAGAGATGTGTGACATTTTGGATGATATTCCCTATTCGAAGAAAGGATATGCATAAGAACAAATCCAAAAAGGGAAGTAAAAGTGATTCTCAGAATTCATGTGCTATTCCCAAAACAGTCAGACATTCATCGAGGCTTAGAGATATATTATGAAAATTTTATGAATCAATCAGAGCATTGAACAGTCATTCAATAAACCAAACGTCCATACCACTCAAACGTTAAAGAAATACAGGTATCTCTGCGTGGCGCAGCAGATTCATTCAACATCGCTCAAATGATTCAAAACCGCATTCAACTTCTATCATAACACATTCATTCAACATCATTAATATTCAAAAACCATACGCATACCATTCAACTTGTGTATCTCTGCAGTGGCCTCAACACCAAAACCATGTCAAGCCTCAGCACTAAAATAGGAAATGACAGTATGGACAAATGTGCAGTGCTGGCAGAGGTAGGTTATTTCAGGTCTGAGGGGAATAAAGGTAGAGTCAGAGGCCAGGTAACGCAGAATTGACATATATATAGAGACCACAAAACAAGTGGCTCAGATTGGAGCAGGACCAACAATCACCTGCTCTGATACCATGTTAAACACATATGGGAAACATAAAATAGGAAAGATAAATCATGTGAGTACATTTTTTTATTAACAAGAGATATACATTTATAGTACATTGTTGTGACCATTGGGATTCACACCCCAAGGTCTCTTGGACTCCTTTTGTCCATTCAGCTTCCACACTAACCCATTGAGGATTAGGTGTCCAACAAAGACCAAGACACCAATCCTCTTCTTTATGTTGAGATCATCATGATAATTATTGCTTCACCAAGATCTTTATCATAGTACCACAAATATCCTTACAATTTCATCTTGCTTTATCACCATGTCAACGAGGTCTTGTTACTACTGCACTATAAAGGTAATCGCTGAGATTATTGTTGTTGTAACACTGTTGTACTGAGACTTATGACATCATCCTCCTTTCACTGAGATCACAGTTATGCCAAGAAGTTGTGCCACTGTAATGTCTATCCAAAGAGCACATTGATCCATCCAAAGTGTTGGTTTGCTACCTTCATTTGAGCTTCCTATACCATTGTTCCTTATCTGTGATCTCAGAGCAGATACCCTAGCTGAGTATTTATAGTAGTTCATCCTCCATAATTAGCTGATGTGTCCATTGAAAGGATGTGTCTACTATTTGAGCCAACTTGTCATTTATACATATATTTATAGGTTGACATGACTATGGTTTACATCGTTTTGTTAGTTGATGTCTTCGGGAGGTTGTGCTTGGCTTGGATGGCCTTTTAGACTAGTATATATTTACACATAGGTTCAAGAAGAGCTCCTTATACACGAATTTGACTCTTTGAATTTCCAATACCTATGAAATGAGCAAGAAACTAATTCTTATAATTTACAAAAATAATATTTCTTTTTCTTGACAAGTACAAAGATCAAAATTACATTTGTAAATACCAAACCTAGTTACACTTTCTTCAACACATGTGCCGCACACTCAAACATCTTGTTATCTAAATATGTTGCAATTTTAATATTTTATCCCTATGTGATTGGGACAAACCCTCTTACTCACCTTATCCACCTTTTGAGGAGGTGGATTTAGGCTATGGAGGAATCTTATCCCATTCAAAATGTCTCCCTTTGTTATACAATATTTTGGCACACTCTCAGTCTTGTATCTCGAAGTGTCGCACTTTGTGTGATCGATGTCGCAAGTGTCGCAAAGTGATGAAATCTTTTGAAAACAATGTAATCACCATGAAACATGTTTGTGAAAATCAGAAGAATATCCCTAAAGAAAAGGACGAAAACTTGCCTTGGAAGAATCCTAAAGAAATTGTCAAAAAACCTTGTTTGTAAGCCCAACATGTTTCCTATAACTAATGTCCCATGTTAGTAACTTTTAGCATTGCACATGTCTAGCGCTGCCAACGAGAATTTTATTAGGCAAAACCACGTTGATCCTCTTAAGGCATTTTTTCCCAAAATGAAGGAGAATATTCCCTTACTAGAATCTCAAGAACGACGATGTGGTGTTAGGTAGATGAGGATTGGAACAAGACCTCCCATTCCTAGTCATAGATCCTACTTCTATGGATCTCTCCCTTGAGATTTGGAACTCCTCCCTTTTTTCATGGATCCTCGACTCCCTCTCCTTCCCTATAAATGAATTTTCCACCATCCACTAATTGTTGGTTGTTGGTTGGTTGGTTGCCATCCTAAGAGTTGAATTATGCCCAATTGCTGCCCATTTGCAAAGGAGAAAGGAGAAAGCTAATGCTTGGACTTGGAATCTCACTTGAAGGAGGCTTCCAACATAAAGGCTTAATTTTTTGTAATTCTCCCTTTTCATCTATTTATAATACAATATATGTTTTCTTTCCATAAATGTTTCAATTATTTTCCATTTATTGTGATACTCCTTGATCTATTACATAATTTGTATTAGAAAGTGTTATGCTTTGCATGTGTTTGTTGTCTCCACTTGATCATTCTTGTAGGCACTCATCTACAACAACAAAGAGGAGATTGTGAGATTGGAATCAAAGGAATCAAGGTCATCATCAAGGATATTAGCATCAGAGAGAGGTATGATATCTATCCTCCTTTGCATTTTATAGTATGAATTAGGAAATATTACATGTAATTGTCTTCTGTTGTTGCTAGATCCTCCCATAGGACTAGAGGGATTGTTTATGTCCGCAGAAAGGATTGCCTACACAAAAAAATGGTGACTCCATTGGGGAGTACATAACCCTTAAAACCTCCTTTTGTTTTTGGTCTCTTTTGATAATTTTGTCCAACCTCTTAGTGATTTGTAACTTTTATTGATTATGGATCTGCATTATAAGTGGTGTATGGTTTAGAGTGTCAAATTTGGGTCTCTATTTATTTTTGTTTATTTTTTCCTAAGTTTTTCTAACCCATTGCATTTTTTTTTAAACAAAGTGTTGTTAGCACATATTTTGTTGATTATAGTCATGCTTGAGACCTTGTTTTCCACTATCTGTCCGTGTTGGTCCAAAAAATTGAGAATTTTAGGGCTTTTGTTAGAAGATCTAGAATGTCTTGATCTCTAAATTTTTTCTCCTACTCTGTTTGATTAGAATTTTGACTTATTGTTAATTTCTTAATGGTTTACAAGAGTCTGTTCCATGTTGAGGTGGTGAAAATGAACTTTGGTTGAATATTTAGTTCTTCAGGTAAATCGAATCTACTGTTTTGTTACTTGCATGTTTTGAGGGAATTACTGATTTGTTGTCTAATAATAATTTTTAGTCCTTTTGAAAACCAGAAAATAAATTTCATTTGCATTTGTTAAGCCTTCAGCTCAAAGTTGATCATCAATTCTGGAAATTGCATTAGATTACATTGCATTGGAAAGTTGTTTTTTGGATTGTCATTGAGCATACATTACATTGCTTGGCATTGAATGTTGATAAGTGCATCCTCATTCATTTAAAAAAAAGGAACAAAAAAATTTACATGTAGGTGAAATTTAGTGAATTAAAATTCATTCATTTTTTGGTTGTTGCATTAGAATAGTGAAATTGAAAGATCCAGTTAGGAAGCTCTTCTTGGTTGCTTATTTGATTGTTGCAACAATGTTTTCACTTTTTCCTTACACTAGATAGATTTCATTGAAAAATAAAAGAGAATTTTTTTTCATATTAGTTGCATTGTAGGTGTGTTTAGGTGACAACGAGTTTTGAGCCTTGAAACCAAAACATAATTCAAGATCAACTTTAAAATTCATCTCAATTAACCTAAGGAGCATTTGGAACATTAATGTAAAATCTAGATGTCTAGGCTAGAGACATGTTCTAGCGTCGTTAAACATAGGAGTTGTTGTTGTTTTCCAACGTTTCATCCCGGGGGTGAAATCTCGTTCCATGTATAGAAGTGTATAGGATCATTCTCCATGTACCTTCGGGTATATCAGACGATGCTCCATGCATCAAAAGTATATGGAAACGCTCTCATTAAGCGGTTACACATTAGAAAACACTACTATGGACTGCACTCCCATATACCGTCGAGTATATTTTGGGAGTACCCTATAGGTTTTTATTCATCCATAGGTAATGGATTATGTCACCTTGTATACTATGATACACCAAACACAACATTTAGGGAGATTGGGTGTCATGTATTAGTTCCTTGGTTTGCCAAGGTGCATATTGCAGTTCACGGTGACTTGGTAAACTGTTTTAACTAGATACCCATTTGTTTTGTTTGTGTCTTTAACTTCTAAAATCAATTAATTGACCGTGTAACAACATCCTCCCCGTGGAATATCTCCTTAGTGGATCTTAGGTTGAGAATAATGGTAACAGTTCCTGAGTCTACCAATCAAGGAAACCCCTCTGACAGGAATCCTAGTCCTTTTCCTTCTTTTGGGAATCTTGGTGCTCCTTATATGGTGACATTTTCCCTTCCCAGATTTACCATTAGTTTTCCAGTTTGGTTGTTTTCAACCCCTATGGTTCTGAATATCCAAACTGCTACTCAACCAAGTTCTCCTCCACCTAAACAACATCAATCTCATGTTGATCCTAAATTTGACCCCTTGCCTTCTTCTCCTATTGTTTCTTCATCCCTTTCTCCCTCTTCGTCTGGTAAAAGTATTGATTATAGTAATCGGGGAGCTAAGAAGAAGAAGAAGAGGATGAAGAAGAAGAAGAAAAATAAGCAAGAGGGCAACCAAGAAACCATTGCTACAGATGCAACTAATGTGGAGAAACCTTCCAATAAAACCTGCAAAGTGAAGTTCCCTTGCAAGTTATGTAAGGGTGACTACATTCTTAGAGATTATTATGGTATTCCCAAGGTATTATAAATGTGGTCCATAAGCTCACATCAACCTAAAGTTGTCATCAGCCTTTGGAGATCATGCTGGTGATAAACCCTCAACTAGTGATAGTAAGGTCCATCAAAAAAAGGGTGAAGTCAAATTTCCCTATAGGTTATGTGAAGGGAACCATCATATTCACCTTTGTCCTTATATGGATGAAGCCTCAAAAGTGTTGAACAATCATACAACTTCTCAGCCTCATCTTCCAATTGGTTATCGAAATATTTCCCCTCATCCTCCACTAGTTGACCAAGTGATTGATAAAAATTCATCTTTAGGAAATCCCACTCTCTCTCAATGTGAATCCCATGAGCCCATTCCCAACCAACCATTGGTTGAGAAAATGGTTGGCTCGATTCCATTTTTAGTTGATCGTACCTTTCTCATAGAGAGTGAACTTCATATCGCTCAAGTTCTTATTTCTTGAAATTCCAATGAATTGGGGGGAAATTATCCCATTCCTACGGTACTGGGAGGAAATCCTCCCATTCCCATAACACAAGGGGGCAGTTCTATCATTCCTATGACACCCCCTCCAAGTAGTATGGTTACTTCCTTTGATTGATGTTGACTCACAAGATATCGTCTTCCTTCTTAGGTGTCTTTCTAGATCATAGTATGGGCTTATAATATACCCATACATGGAAAAATCATAGATGGAGGCACATCGGTTAGTATTATGTACTCAAATACTTGGAAAGCTTTAGGTTCTCCACAGCTTGTGCCTACTACCCAGAATCTGTTGGCTTCTAACAAAGGAAGCAATCAACCATTAGGGATCCTTCTTAAGTTGCCTATTAATTTGGGAGGAAAAATCATCTATATCAATGTGATGGTTGCCCAAGCCCCTTTGGATTTTAATTTACTCCTTTTTCGTGACTATGTTTATGTCATGGGAGCTCTTATCTCTTCTCTCTTTCATGTGATATGTTTCCCACACGAAGGAATAATGTGACCTTTGATTAGTTTCATTCATTGGTCCCAATTTGACTCCCAATCAACCATCTTCCCTAAATGGTCCTTGTATGCAAGTGGTATCACCCCCACCATAGGTTAGTTATGTGGCCACTTGTTCCATGCCCAAGTCTACTGATGATATAGTTAGTGATATAATGCATCATGTACTGGGGGAATTGGAGCCTAAGATTTCCATTAGATCCCTTGAGATGTATCCCTTCCAGAGCATTATTCTCCCATCTGATGAGAACTTCTTGGAAGCCATGGCCTCTTATGGTCCATAATCAAGGTTTTTCAGAGAAAAGTTCTTTGTCTTGTGTCAAGCTCCCTAAAAAATGAATCAAGGTTCCAGGAGCAGATTTCCTTTACTTTTGTCAAGATCGTTAAAAAATAAAACAAGATGTCATGAGCATGGTTCTTTTCATGTGCCAAGCTTGTTTAAAAATGAAACAAATCTCCTTCCAATTCAAGCCTTTGATTAGATCTCATAAATTCCCAGTTGGGTCTTTCACTTGATCTCCTAAATGAACCTTCATTACATCCACCTGTTAGTAACTAGTAATCTACTTAGGTGAATGAAATGAAGCTTGGGGGGCATGTACCTCAGATTTAGTCATTATGCTAGGGGCATGCAAACATATCTCAAACATAGTTTTTCTTTGTTTCAATCTTGTGTAAAAATGAAACTAATCTCAAGCATAGTTTGTCTCGATTTCAAGCTTGTGTAAAAATGAAACCAAATCCAAGCATAGTTTGTTCCCATGCTTCAAGCTTGTGAAAAAATAAAACTATCTTCAAGTATATTCAAGCATAGTTTCCCATGTTTCAAACTTGTGTGAAAATGAAACCATTCCCACTTTACCTCTCGTGATTTCCATTTTTATCAGCCTCTTTTTTTTTATTCCATCGTCACCATCTCTTTGGCCGATCATACGCTTTCACTTGGCTGTTTTACCCTTTCCTAAGGAACCACAACAATGAGTAGTCTTATTAGCTAGCCTCTTGACCTTTACATGTTTTGAGCAGTTCCATCATCACCAGAACGAGTTGTTATCCTTTTATACCACTCATTCCTCTACGTGGAGTCCTCTTTTAGCTCTTTTCAAACTCTCAAAATATGAAAGGATTGTTGAGCAATTTTCTTTTTGAACTCGTAAAAGTAAATGAAAAGACGTCTACTCAGTATAATTTTAACCCTTTTCCAGACTGAGATAAACTAGCTATGAAAAAGTAATACCTTAGTCGAACAAGGCTAAGAATTTCTCTTGAGTATTGTTTTCTACCTTTTTGGACTTAAGAGACTATCTACGAAAAGGGACATCTATATTTTTATTTTCGCCTCTTTTTCAAACTCTCTAAACATGAAAAATATCTCGAGTTACCCCTCTATCGAACTCGTAAAATTAAAATGACAAATGACTTATGACCATGACAAGACCATGTTACTATTTCCTAGGGCTCGTTATAAATACTAGGATGGATTCATCTGAAGTACGAACTTATACGGCAAGCATATGGTATCCTCTTCGAGCTTGAGATTAAAAATAAAGAGGTACTTGCTAGAAATAGTGGGGAAAATGGGAATAAACATATGTCTTGTATTTTGTATGAAAGCCAGTATGTCTCTCTTGGACATGACACTTAGATGTATCTCGTGTTAGGTTTGGGGTATCCTCACTTTGTCACTTGGCTTACCAGGTTTGGGAAATCCATTTTCCTCCCATTTGATAATATCCTATTGTTGCCCTGACCTTTGATCCTATTTTGAGTCAAATGCTACCAAATTCTGAAGTTGTGTCGTCAATATGTTTAAGAGAAGTCCCACCTGCAAATTCAAACCACTTATATCATGTTTGACATTTTTTGCATCAATCCTGAATCACTCTTACCAAATTTGAAAAATGGTATGTTTCATGTCGATGATGTGGGAAACATTATGGCCCTCATTCAATGGATCGCTTCCCCTCAACTCCAAATCATTATCTGGGAAGATGATTTAGGAAATCCCTTTCAGTACCTTGAAGCTTGCATGCATCAATGGCAGGTTCTTCACATTCGATGATAGGTTCACATCACTAGCCTTCAATCGAATGATTCTATGAGTGTTCGACTCCATATTCATTGTTCACACTTGTGGATTGTGTTGTTGTACCTTGATAACCACCGTCATCGTTGGTGATTTCTCTCATGCCTGTTAACGATTTACATCATTGACTAGTAATCTGGTAGTTTATACCATGTTTGACTTCGACACATCTATTCACAAGGTGAGATTCGTACTTTGGTTGGATCGAGTTAGAATGGAAGACCCTGGGTTTCGTTTGATAAATCCAATTTGTGTGGATTTATTAAGTGTTCATGATCCTTTCTATTCAGATGGTTGTGTACATGTTGTGGATCCATGAATTGTTAGATGCCTATCTTTTATGCATACATAATAGATGCCAGATATATTGTATTATGTTTGATTTGTAGGTCTTCTAACAATGGTTCTCTAAGTCCTTGCCTTTGCTTGTAAAGCATTTTAGCCATTGCTTCTCATCTAACTTCATGGGGCATCTGTTATACAATATTTTGTCACACTCCCAGTCTCATATCATGAAGTGTTGCACTTTGTGTCATCAATGTCACAAAGTGATGAAATTTGACGCAAACAATGTATTTACCATGAAACATGTTTGTGGAAATTAGAATAATATCCCTAAACAAGAGGAGGAAAACTTTCCTTGTAATAATTATGAAGAACTTGTCAAAAAACCTTGTTTGCAAAGCCAATGTGTTTCCTATAACTAATGTCCCGCACTAGTAACTTCTAGCATTCAAGTATCCTCAAGCATAGTTTCCCATGTTTCAAGCTTGTATGAAAATGAAACCATTCCCACTTTACCTCTTGTTATTTCCATTTTTATTAGCCTCTTTTTTCCATATGGGCCTTTTTTTTCTCATTCCATCGTCACCATCTCTTGGGCTAATCATACGCTTTCACTTGGGTGTTTTACCCTTTCCTAAGGAACTGCTGCAATGAGTAGTCTTATTAGCAAGCCTCTTGACCTTTACATGTTTTGAGCAGTTCCATCATCACCATAATGAATTTTTATCCTTTAATACCACTCGTTCCTCTAGGTGGAGTCCTCTTTTAGCTCTTTTCAAACTCTCAAAATATGAAAGGATTTTCGAGCAATTTTCTTTTTGAACTCATAAAAGTAAATGAAAAGAAATCTATTTAGTATACTTTTAACCCTTTTCCGGACTAAGATATACCAGCTATGAAAAAGTAATACCTTAGTCGAACAAGGCTAAGAGTTTCTCTTGAGCATTGTTTTCTACCTTTTTGGACTTAAGAGACTATCTACGAAAAGGGACATCTAGATTTTTCTTTTTGCCTCTTTTTCAAAATCTCTAAACATGAAAAATATCTTGAGTTACCCCTCTATCAAACTTGTAAAATTAAAATGATGAATGACTTATGACCATGATGAGACTGAGCTACTCCTTCCTAGGGCTCATTATAAATACTAGGATGGATTCATCTAAAGTATGAACTTATACGACAAGCATATGGTATCCTCTTCAAGCTTGAGACTAAAAATAAATAGGTACTCGCTAGAAATAATGGGGGAAAATGGAAATAAACATATATCTTGTATTTTGTATGAAAACCAATATGTCTCTCTTGGAAATGACACTTATGTGTATCTCGTGTCAGGTTTGGGGTATCCTCACTTTGTCAGTTGGCTTACCAGGTTTGGGAAATCCATTTTCCTCTCATTTGATTATATCCTATTGTCACCATGATCTTTGATCCTATTTTGAGTCAAATGTTGCCAAATTCCGTCGTCGTGTCGTCAATATTTTCAAAAGAAGTCCCACCTACAAATTCAAACCACGTATATCATGTTTAACATTTTTTGCATCAATCCTGAATCACTCTTACCAACTTTGAAAAATCCTATGTTTCATTTCGATGATGTGGGAAACATTATGGCCCTCCTTTAATGGATCGTTTCCCCTCGACTCCAACTCATTATATGGGAAGATGAACTAGGAAATCCCTTTCAGTACCTTGAAGCTTGCATGCCTCAATGGCAGGTTCTTCACATTCGATGATAGGTTCACATCGCTAGCCTTCAATCGAATGATTCTACGAGTGTTTGACTCCATATTCATTGTTCACACTTGTGGATTGTGTTGTTGTACCTTGATAGCCATCATCATCATTGGTGATTTCTCTCACGCCTATTAACAATTTACATCATTGACTGGTAATCCGATAGTTTATACCATTTTTGACTTCCACACATCTATTCACAAGGTGAGATTCGTACTTTGGTTGGATCGACTTAGAAGGGAAGACCCTGGGTTTCGTTTGATAAATCAATTTGCGTGGAGTTATTAAGTGTTCATGATCCTTTCTATTCAGATGGTTATGTCCATGCTGTGGATCCATGAATTGTTAGATGCCTACTTTTTATGCATACTTACATCATAGATGCCAGATATATTGTATTATGTTTGATTTGTAGGTCTCCTGCCGGTGGTTCTCTAAGTCCTTGCCTTTGCTTGTAAAGCACTTTAGCTATTACTTCTCATCTAACTTCATGCTTTAGGGGGCATCTGTTATACAATATTTTGTCACACTCCCAGTCTCATATCATGAAGTGTTGCACTGTGTGTCGTCAATGTCACAAAGTGATGAAATTTGTCACAAACAATGTATTCACCATGAAACATGTTTGTGAAAATCAGAAGAATATACCTAAACAAAAGGAGGAAAACTTGACTTGTAATAATTATGAAGAACTTGTCAAAAAACCTTGTTTGCAAAGCCAACATGTTTCCTATAACTAATATCCTACGCTAGTAACTTCTAGCATTACACATGTCTAGTGTTGTCAATGCGAATTTTATCAGGAAAAACTTCATTGATCCTCTTAAGGAAGTTTTGCCCAAAATGAAGGAGAATCTTCCCTTACTAGAACTCGAGAACGATGATGTGGTTTTAGATAGATTAAGATTGGAATGAGACCTCCCATTCCTGGCCCTAGATCCTACTTCTATGGATCTCTCCTTTGAGATGTATAACTCTCTTTTTTCATGGATCCTCAACTCCCTCTCCTTCCCTGTAAATGAATTACCCACCATCCACTAATGGTTGGCTATTGGTTGGTTTGTTGCCATCCTAAGAGTTGAATTATGCCTAATTGCTACCCATTTGTAAAGGAGAAAGTTTAGTTTGAAGGCTAAGGCTTGGACTTGGAATTTCACTTGAAGGAGGCTTCCAATATCAAGGTTTCATTCATTGTAATGCTCCCTTTTCATCTATATATAATATAATATATGTTTTCTTTCCATAAATGTTTCAATTATTATCCATTTATTGTAAAACTCCTTCATCTATTACATAATTTGTATTAGAAAGTAGTATGATTTGCATGTGTTTGTTGTCTCCACTTGACATTTTGTTTCAGGCACCCATCTACAACAATAAAGAGGAGAGTGAGCTTGGAAGCCAAGGAATCAAGGTCGACGTCAAGGATATTAGCATCAAAGAGAGATAGGAGATTTATCCTCCTTTGCATTTTCTAGTATGAATTAGGAAAGATTACATGTAATTGTCTTATGTTGTTGCTAGATCCTCCCATATGACTAGAAGGATCATTTCTATCTGTTGAAAGGATTTCCTACAAAACACCCTTTATGTTTAAGATCATCTTTTTTGGCCATCTCTGTAGGTTTTAACCCCGTACAAAAATTAGCTGCATATGAATTCTAAAACACAGAAAATAAACAATAGCAAGAGAATAACACATAAAACACATATACACAGAGATTTCCCCTTGGATCCAAAAACCGAGACTACCAGCTTGATTTTTCATTATGTTCCTTTCAATGTTACAATACATATTTATAGCTCCAAATATCACCCTTGATATTTGTGTTGCTGCATTTATGGCCTAGGGCAAACCCTACTTCCACACTTGGTCCAAATAATTAAAAAAACAGTATTTTATTCCCTGTACATGACATTGCCCTGAGCTAAACGCGTGTGTACAGGGGTCAGTGTATACCCAACCTGCGTATGTCTTAAAACACTTAAAAAAATTAAATATCCTTAATTTCGGGTGGAGATCAGGGGTTTTACCTATTGATTACCTGTTAGTGCTGGTGGCCCCAACTATTCCGAATGAATTCCCAACTAAAAAACTACTTTGGGAGAAGTATAAAAAGGCTTCAATGGGAAGGCCTTAAGCAGGAGAGAAGAGAGAGAGTTACTCTGCTCAGATTATCCCTAATCAAGTCTAAAGACCCCTGTGCTTCCAGCACTTGCCCCACTACAGGAAACCATTGTTTCCTTGAGTTTTGATGTCATTTCACTAATTGAGATATCCTTGTGTGAGTCATGGAAGGAGCCTTTTGAGGACTTTGGATTGGATGGACCCGGACGACAATTCCGCTTGGATCCAGCAAGAGGAAGATTCAGGTGATACCATTTCTTGCTTTGTTTTAGTTATCTGCAATAAAGAAACATTTGTCTTGTTCCCAAAATCAATATTCTTTATGCATATGATGTTAATGTTATGGTTTACATATAGATAATTGTTTCAATGTATAATTAACCATCTTTCAATATGTTGTGAAGTCGATTTCTATATGATAATTTGTCCATACATTGCTATGCTTCTTTGAATTGTCTGCTTTGCAGGTTCAAGGATCAAGAGGAACTCCAAGAGGGTTTGGACCCTAGCTGGATCTACTCGAACAAAGGACCCCCAGGTGCACCTCTCTTTACATAGTTTGCTTATTTAAGTATCATTTCTACGTGGAATGCTTGTATTTTACCGTAGCTAACCCCTCGCTCTGCTAGGGTGTTGACCCAAAGCCCTAGGGGACTTAGTCCCTCAACAGAATTGGCAACTCCACTGGGGACAATAGTATTTTTGTTCATAGTTTGGGTTAATTTAAGCCAATCAGGGTTCAGCCATTGGCTTTCTTACTATAACTGATTTGTCTATTCCTATAGGAAATCAGATTTTAAGTCTGAGCGGTTTCTTCAGACCTCTTTTTTGTTTTTTCTTGTGAACTGTCATATACGCAGTTTTGTCAGGTTATAGTAGCGTATGTATGCAAGTTTCCCCATATGAGCCCGCGTATAGCAGGTTTCTTTGGGTTGAATCACATATACACGCAATTGTGTATTGACACAGTCGCGTATACCCTAATTTTTCAATATTAGTTCAAGTCTTTCTATTTCAGAAGATTTTTTTGTTGGTCTGAGTATTTCCTGAGCAGTCAGTTTTTGTTGTCAGTCTTTGGTTTTGCAGCAAGTTAATGGTTTCAAATTCTCTCCTATTTTGGAAAGTTTTGGTATTGTTTTGTTTTGTTGCAAGTATCATCATTTGTGTTTGAGCACACAAGATTTCTTTCTCAGAATGTTGGTTGTTCTGGTCTTCTAGAGTAAAAAGGTTGGTTTCAATCTTTGTGATCTTCTTGCTTTGTGTCAAAACTGCATCTTGTGGCCATTTGCTTTTCTCGCTATTTGAAAGTTGTTGAGTGACGATTTCGAAAGTTGTCTTTCTTAGTCTTTTGATCATTATCACCAAGCTATTTTGTTGCTTTTTGGTCATTCAGGGCATCTTGAAACACCTATTTTGTTGAGTTTTCACCCATATTGAGTTGATAACTTGCAAAGTGTTTTGTTGCCTATTTTTCAGTCTTAAGGTCTTCAATAATATTTGGAGCATTTTTGAAAAGTTGTGTTTTTTGCTTTTGTGAAAAAGAAAACTTTTTAAAAACTTTGTTTTTGCTTTCTTTTGCCTTGTTTTGATTTGGTTTCTTTTTGTGAATGAGAGTGCATTTTGTTTGTCTTAAGATTTGCTTTTAGTGTTTGGATGAAAATAAGCATTAGGAACTTATATTCTATCTAAACATCTAAGATGGCTAATTAGAAGCGATAAACAATTTGCTTTCATTCTTTGCTTTAGAGTAATCTTAAGTTTCTTGCATCTTCATTACACCTTGTATTAGTATAATTTTGCATTGTTAAAGCGCTTTATTTTTTGCGTGTGTAAAGTATGTTGCAAGAAAGGAAAAGGAAAGAGTTTCTCGCTTTCTAGGTGTTTCTTAGAACCCAAGTAGAAGTTTCTTTTCATCGAAAGAAAAATGATTGCATTCATGTAGTTACTTTTTCTTTGATTTTGGTTGAGTCATACACACATCACCCTTTCACTCCCATACCCTTGACTTAAAAAGAACAACCTTTAAAATCAAGTGCTAATAAAATAAACTAGAAATTTTTATATTGTCAATAAGTACACGAACAAGTTTTAGGTTATTTAGGGCCTTCGATTAGGTGAGAGGAAAGTAAACTCTCCAAGGTCACTTTAAACTATCAAACATAGAAGTCTGAATAAAGAGTGCAAATCCAATAGCATTAGGGAGACCAGGAAAGCTCCGAATCTGGGAGTTAAGCATGAGGGTTTTTGAAGATAAGGAAGAGAGATACCCCCTCTCCTACTTGTCAGATCTTACCTCAAGACTGTTTCGCCTGGCTTCTAACACGAGTTGGTAACCTTAGTTTCTTATCCTAGGGATCTACACAGGTGGCTATGGAGGGGAATCCCGTGGCACCTGAGGTCGATGTCATATCACTCTCATCAGTACTTATGGAGGACACCGTTGCAAAGCTCGGGGGCTTGCACTGGCACACGCTGTTGTTTGGAGGTCAACGTAACTTCCTTTGATACCTTCAATGGTAGCCCCGGGCCGTCATTATCCCAGACTACCTTTGAAAGGCCCCTACTTCACTTTCTTGTATTTTAGTGTCCGGTCCTCGTCACCCAAAGCGGAAATACTTGGAAGTTGCTTTATTGGTTGTATATTTAGGGACTTTATAGTTGAGTGCTCTTTTCTCCTTGTATATAGTTAGCTTTAGGTCTTTTTGTCTAGTCACTTTTGGACTTTGTATTCTGAGTGATTGACTTACCACTCTGCCAATCTTGAATGGCTTTTGCTCATTCTTACTAAAGTTGCAGAGTTGCCTCCTCAAGGGCAAAGGTCTTGATTGTATGTCTTTCTTCCTTGAAAATTCATTTATGCATTCCCGAAAGGGAAGGGTCTGCGAATCAGTTAGATATGACCTATATTCCTATGGAAACCAAGCAAGGTACCTTCCCAAAAGGGGATCCTTGTGCCTTTCCTTTCTTTGGAAATGTTGGTACTCCTTTGATGGCCACCTTGAATATTCCTGGATTGAATGTTGAACTACCAGTTTGGTTGTGGTTCACTCCAAATATTCCAAATGCTCTTGAAGCTTCTCGGTTGAATGCCTTATTTCAGGGGCATCACATGGATGTTAATTGTTCATCTTCTTTCAAAGAGAAATCTAGCATTCCTCTTTCTCCTTCTTCTTGTAATAAGAAATCTAGAAAGAGGAGAAAGAGAAAGTAAAAGAAGAAGAAGAATTCTATCCATTCATCATCAACCTCTGCTAGTCATGTTGAAGATGAGCCTTCAACCACTGCAAGTCATGCTGGGGGCACAAGTCTAGTCACTGTGAGTCATACTAACAATTCATCTTCAACCTCTGCCAATCATGTTGGAGATGAGCCTTCAGCCACTGCAAATCATGTTGGGGGCACAACTCTAGTCACTGCAAGTCCTACTAGCAATTCATCCTCGACCTCTGCTATTCATGTTGGAGATGAGCCTTCAGTTGCTGCAAGTCAGGCTGGGGGCACAAGTCTAGTCACTGTGAGTCATACTAGCAAAGAGTCAGGATCCTCTGCAAGTCCTATTTAGGACTCTCCACAAACAACTGCTAATCATGTTGGAGGATTGGAGGTTGATAAGAAACCTAGACGTAGAAGTTTTAAACCTAATTTCCCTTGTAAGATATGCAAGGGAGACCATCTTACTCATTTATGCCCTAGTATCTCCCTTGCATTCGATATGGTTTCTCGTCAATCCCATCAATCGTTGGTTGATAATGTGGTAGAGCCAGTGCAATCTATGGCTGATTACACTCCTCTTTTAGGGGGTGAAGTGCCTAACAAAAGAGTCTATTTGATCTCTAGTACAGAGTCTTCTAGTATGGGGCATTCTGGTTTCTTCGAATGCTCCCCCTCCAAGTTCTAGGAGTGTTTCCTTTGATTGGGATAGCCTTGTCGAGCCTCATCTTCCTTCCGTTGCACCTTTCCAAATAAAGTTCAGGGTTAATTCTGCAAATGTCTATCAATGTATGGTGGACGAAGGATCCTCTGCAAGTATTATATCCTCTTTGATTTGGAAAGCTTTGGGTTTCCCAAAGTTGTTAACAAGTCAGAGTTAGTTATTAGCCTATGATAGAAGACTTGGTGAATCTATGGGTGTTCTTCCTCAATTTCCTATTACTTTAGGAGGGAAGATTGTCTTAGTCGATATGATAGTGGTTGATAGCCCTTTAGACTTTAATATGTGACTTGGGCATGATTATGTCTATGCTATGAATGCAGTGGTGTCTTCACTCTTTCGAGTGATGTGTTTTCCTCATAAAGGGAATATTGCTAGTTAGATTTTAAGCTTCTGTGGTAGTTTTTTGGAGTAGCATGATCCGGATTATCCACAGTATTGTGTTCATTTTGTCGACGTTTCAAACCCCAAAGGGGGTCCATCATCAATACTAAATTTGATAGAATATGCATGATAGTTCTTTGAGAGAAGAGTCTTTCAACCCGAGTATAAATAAACCTAGATCCTTAAATTTTTATAAAGAAGTCGACCCTTATATAT
>APFE030596795.1:35206-82223 GCA_000404065.3 Pinus taeda
GTTGGTATTGATCAGCTTGCATCTAATAATTACCACCCTAATTCAAATTTATTGCAGAATACCCCTTGGTTTGTTCGAAGTGTTCAAGTAGACTCTACCCCACCATGGGTGAATTATGTGGCATTGAATCCTCAATGTTTAATCGCTTCTGAGAAGGATCCTTTGACCTATATTTCTCCTTCTTGGGACTTGGTCCTGGTAGTTGACCGAGAGATTCTTCCTATAGGGACATGGGATCCCTTAATTCCCTCTTTTGATCCCTATAGTTCTCATGATTTCTCAAAATTTGATTTGCCTTCACAGGAGGAACTCTTTGAAGCCATGAGTTTTGACTACCAAAGGAGTCCTTGGCCTGATCCCTACAAGTGGTTTGTCAAGAAGAACTATTATACGTAGGCCACAAGGTTGCGTGGTTCCCTGTACCATATTATATATATAAGGCGCGCATTTTCAAGTTTTGTATTCTATAGCACAAGATTTTATATGAAGTTTATATGTGTGATGTATCAACTTCTTGTCTAGTGTTCCTATTTATGTATACACAACTTGGAAGATTTCTCCTTTAGAATTTTTAAGGTTGGTCCGTTCTGATAGGTTTTGGTTCTTGAAACTGGCATATAGGTTAGTTTTTTCACTTGCATTGTGCATTTATCAGTTTCCTTTCCCATTTTGGCCTTAGGATCAACCCCACCAAGTTATAATGCAGAACCTTCTCATTGCTTAGAAATATCATCAGTTGTGTGGTAGAGACTACCTTATCATGGGTGCCCTTGTTAGTACCTTGTTGTCACCTGGCAATCATGCTGATTTTTTGTCCCTAGGCTCGGGAGTCCTCTCTAGTCCCACCATGACTTGTGCGTTGAAGACTCATTCCTCTTTGATTCTTTGCTTCATTCTAGTCTTATACCCTAGAGGCTCCTTTGTGTTGAGTTGTACTACTGCATTACATTTTGACCATTTGCACCTTTTGGCCTTGAGCCGGCTTCACTTGGACTCGTGTTTAAGCCACTTTTTGACCATGTCTTCTGCAAAATCAAACTTGCAATCCCTTAACTTCTACAACTTGACACACTATGACCCATGGAAGGAACATACCTTTGAGTGTCTTTGACCAGTTTTAACCTCCCTGCATTGAGCATAGGATTGTTCCAACTCGAGGAACTAGATCATCTGCTTCACTGACACTTGTTCTTTCCACTGTACTATAGAATTCTTTTATTCTTTTTCGAGATTAAAGAAAAAGAAAAAAATTATATATATTCCAAAAAGAGCAGGAACAGAACAACATTTCCATCTATTGTTGGCAGCTAGGTAGCTGTGTTGCCTTTGAACAAAGCACTCAAAAGAACGTCTCTCCTCCATTTGGGCGGGATTTAGTTTGACTTAGGTATGCCTTAACCTTGTTATTGAGTTAGTTCTCCTCTGATTGGTTATCTCTTTCAATCATATGGAGAGTTCGTTCATGCCTCCTGCATGACGAGCTTATACAAAGTTATCATATGCTACCACAAAGTCATCATTTGAGTCGTGCTTTTGTTCAAGGGAAGTAAGCCTGAGTCAGCCTCTCTGTGGTGTCCCTTGACCTATTTTTCAGTCAGCCTCTCTGCGGTGTCTCTTGACCTATTTTTCAGTCGGCCTTCCCTGGTTGTCAGTGTCTTGTCTGTCATCACATCAGTTATATTGGTTCTTTACTTGTGCCGGTTTGAGAAGGTCTCCATTGACTTCTTGCTGGAAGGTCTTGTCCTTATCGACAACGACATCTTGCTCTGAGGATAGGCCTAGAGCCGCACCCTGGCCCTATTTTCATTATTGATAGGTCACCTTGTGCTCAACATCGATCAGTATCATGGGTCTTTGACTGAGTGGTTTCCCTTATGTTCGACATCAGCAATCATTATCACACATTGGGATTCATGCAGTGCCTTGGTTTCCATTTGACCCTATTGGTGGATTCCTCACCTCTATGTCAGCTTTCATTATTGGTTGGTTCAAAGGATTTCTATCGTGTGCTAGCTACATCTTGCATATGCTGGAAACGTGCTTCAGTTGGGTTACCACATCTTTTTCGTTTGATTCCTTCCACATTATTGGCCTACGAGTTACACTCGCACTAGATTGATGAAGGATGCCTTAATTCCTTCCTTCTAGTGGAAATTTCCCTATCGACTACGACTCATTGCTCTGGGAAAAGGTCTAGAGTCCATTTGACAGTACCTTGGGGTTTGCAGTCATTAGTGGCAGATCCTTCGCTATCGATAGTGGGAAACCATCATTGTCTCCTGATCGATAGATTCTTCCAAGTGTTTGATTACAACACACTTGTCAGATTGTACTGGGTACCTTGACTCTCATTATCATTATCGGTGAGTAGTCTTTCATTTGTTAACTGTATACATCAATGATTGGTAATCAAATAGTTTCTCACGTGGTCAACTTCAGCTCATTCATTTCCATTGTGTAGAAATGTACCATGACAGTCAGTGAAGACCTCGCGTTGCATCAACATTCATTAGTTCACTTGACAATTGCTCTTGTTTCTGCTACTTGATACCATTCCACCTTATATGTTGCAGTCATTCATGGCAACGTTTTATATGTTGGCACCCGAGTTGGAAGTGTGGTATCATATTATTCCATCATCTTCATTTGGTACTATTGGGATCAGTTTTTGATAACAATGATTAGCTTCATCTTTCGACATCATTGATCATCTTCTTGTATGTGATATTCAGACATGCACTTGTTCGATCGTGATCAGATGATCCATTATGTATTTCCAGTCTCTTGTACTTGTATACATAGTGGATCCGCTTGTGCTGATATGCAGACATGCTTTACTTTCTCTAAGCATGGGTATACCCACCTCAGACAGTGTTTCCTTCTGATCTCCTTTTGTCGCTTGGCAAGCTGAAGTCTGGTGAAGTTCTTCTTAGTTTTTGACAGGTTTCCTTTCCATGTACTTAATACATTTTGGCCATCATGTACCCCTTCTGACCTCATATATTAGGGGGCATCTATTATAGCTCCAAATCTCACCCTTGATATTTGTGATGTTGCATTTATGGCCTAGGGCAACTCCTCCTTCCACACTTGGTCCAAATAATTAAAAAACAGTGTTTTGTTCCCTGTACGCGACATTGCCCTGAGCTAAACACATGTGTATGCGGGTCAGTGTATACCCAACCTGCTTATATGTCTTAAAAAGGTTTAAAAAAATAAATCTCCTTAATTTCGGGCTGAGATCACGGGTTTTACATGTTGATTACCTATTAGTGCCCATGGCCCCAACTGTTCCGAACGAATTCCCAACTAAAAAAATATTTTGGGAGAAGTATAAAAAGGCTTCAATGGGAAGGCCTTAAGGAGGAGATAAGAGAGAGAATTACTCTGCTAAGATTATCCTTGATCATGTCTGAAGACCCTTGTGCTTCCAACACTCCCCCCACTACAGGAAACCCTTGTTTCCTTGAGTTTTGATGTCATTTCACTAGTTGAGATATCCTTGTGTGAGTCATGGAAGGAGCCTTTTGAGGACTTGGGATTGGACGGACCCAGAGGACGGTTCCGCTTGGAGCCAGCAAGAGGAAGATTCAGATGATATCATTTCTTGCTTTGTTTTAGTTATCTGCAATAAAGAAACATTTTTCTTTTTCCCGAAATCAATCTTCTTTATGCATATGATGTTATTGTTATGGTTTACATATGAATAATTGTTTCAATGTATAATTAACCATCTTTCAATATGTTGTGAAGTCGATTTCTAAATGATACTTTGTCCATACATTTCTATGCTTATTTGAATTGGTTGTTTTGCAGGTTCAAGGATCGAGAGGAACTCCAAGAGGGTTTGGACCCTAGTTGGATCTACTCGAGTGAAGGACCCCCAGGGGCACCTCTCTTTGCATAGTTTTCTTATTTAAGTATCATGTCTACATGGAATGCTTGTATTTTACTGTAGATAACCCCTCACTCTGCTAGGGTGTTGACCCAAAGCCCTAGGGGACTTAGTCCCTCAAAAGAATTGGCGACTCCACTGGGGACAACAGTATTGTTGTTCCTATTTTGGGTTAATTTAAGCCAATCAGGGCTCAGCCATTGGCTTTCTTGTTGTAACTGATTTGTTTGTTCCTATAGGAACTCAGACTTTAAGTCTGAGCGGTTTCTTCAGACCTATTTTTTGTTTTTTCTTGTGAATTGTCATATACACAGTTTTGTCAGGTTATAGTAGCATATGTATTCAAGTTTCCCCATATGAGTCCGCGTATACGCAACTTTCTTTGGGCTAAATCACGTATACACGCAACTGTGTATTGACACATTCGCGTATACCCTAATTTTCCAAGATTCTTTCAAGTCTTTCTGTTTCAGAATATTTGTTCGCTGGTCTAAGTATTTCCTGAGCAAACAGTTTTTGCTGTCAGTCTTTGGTTTTGTAGCAAGTTAATGGTTTCGAATTCTCTCCTATTGTGGAAAGTTTTGGTCTTGTTTTGTTTTGTTGCAAGTGTCATCATTTGTGTTTGAGCACACAAGATTTATTTATGAAACTATTGGTTGTTTTGGTCTTCTAGAGCAGAAAGATTGGTTTCAATCTTTGTGACAAACTTTATCTTTGTGATCTTCATGCTTTGTGTCAAAACTGCGTCTTGTGGCCATTTGCTTTTCTCGCTTTTTCAAAGTTGTCTTTCTTAGTCTTTTAATCATTGTCACCAAACTCTTTTTGTTGCTTTTTGGTCGTTCAGGGCATCTTGAAACACCTATTTTGTTGAGTTTTCGCCCATATTGAGTTGATAACTTGCAAAGTGTTTTGTTGCCTATTTTTCGGTCTTAAGGTCTTCATAGTATTTGGAGCGCTTTTGAAAAGTTGTGTTTTTCTCTTTTGTGAAAAAGAAAACTTCTTAAAAACTTGGTTTTTGCTTTCTTTTGCCTTGTTTCGATTTGGTTTCTTTTTTTGAATGAGAGTGCATTTTGTTTGTCTTAAGATTTGCTTTTAGTGTTTGGATGAAAATGGGCATTAGGAACTTATATTCTATCTAAACATCTAAGGTGGCTAATTAGAAGTGATAAACAATTTTCTTCCATTCTTTGCTTTTGAGTAATCTTAAGTTTCTTGCATCTTCATTACACCTTGCATTAGGATAATTTTGCATTGTTAAAGCATTTTAGTTTTTGCGTGTGTAAAGTAGGTTGCAAGAAAAGAAAAGGAAAAAGTTTTTCGCTTTCTAGGTGTTTCTTAGAACCCAAGTAGAAGTTGCTTTTCATTGAAAGAAAAATGATTGCATTCATGTAGTAGCTTTTTCTTTGATTTTGGTTGAATCATACACACATCGTCCTTTCACTCCCATACCCTTGACTTAAAAAGAACAGCCTTTAAAATCAAGTGCTAATAACTACTAAGAACTAGATTTTTTTATATTGTCAATAAGTACACCAACAAGTTTCAGGTTATTTAGGGCCTTGGATTGGGCGAGAGGAAAGTAAACACTCCAAGGTAACTTTAAACTGTCAAACATAGAAGTTTGAAAAAGAGTGCAAATCCAATAGCGTTAGGGAGACCAGTAAAGCTCTGAATCTGCGAGTTAAGCACGAGGGTTTTTGAAGATGAGGAAGAGAGGTACCCCCTCTCCTACTTGTAAGATCTTACCTCAAGACTGTTCCTCCTGGATTTTGACACGAGTTGTTAACCTTAGCTGCTTATCCTCGGGATCTACATAGGTGGCTACGGAGGCGAATCCCATGGCACCTGAGGTTGACGTTGTATCACTCTCATCAGTACTTCTGGAGGGAACCCTTGCAAAGCTCAGGGGCTTGCACCAGCACATGTTATTGTTTGGAGGTCAGCGTAACTTCCTTTGATACCTTCGTTGGTAGCCCTAGGCCATCATTATCCCAGACTACCTTCGGAAGGCCCCTACTTCACTTTCTTGTATTTTGGTGTCTGGTCCTCATCACCCAAAGCGGAAATACTTAGAAGTTGCTTGATTGGTCATATCTTTAGGGACTTTAGAGTTGAGTGCTCTTTTCTCCTTGTATATAGTTGGCTTTAGGTATTTTTGCCTAGTCACTTTTGGACTTTGTATTCTGAGTGATTGACTTACCACTCTACTGATCTTGAAAGGCTTTTGCTCATTCTTTCTAAAGTTGCAAAGTTGCCTCCTCAAGGGAAAAGGTCTTGATTGTGTGTCTATCTTCCTTGAAAATTCATTTCTGCATTCCCATAAGGGAAGGGTATTCGAATCAGTTAGATATGGCCTATATTCCTGTGGAAACCAACCAAGGTACCTTCCCACAAGGGGATCCTTGTGCTTTCCCTTTCTTTGGAAACGTTAGTACTCCTTTGATCGCCACTTTGAATATTCCTGGATTGAATGTTGGACTACCAGTTTGGCTGTGTTCCATTTCGAATATTCCAAAATCTCTTGAAGCTTCTCAGTTGAATGCCTTATTTCAGGGGCATCACATGGATGTTAATTGTTCATCTTCTTTCAAAGAGAAATCTAGGATTCCTCTTTCTCCTCCTTCTTGTAATAAGAAATCTAAAAAGAGAAGAAAGAGGAAGTCAAAGAAGAAGAATAATTCTATCCATTCATCATCAACCTTTGCTAGTCATGTTGAAGATGAGCCTTCAGCCGCTGCAAGTCATGCTGGGGGCACAAGTCTAGTCACTGCGAGTCATACTAGCAATTCATCTTCAACCTCTGCCAGTCATGTTAGAGATGAGCCTTTAGCCTATGCAAGTCATGCTGGGGGCACAAGTCTAGTCACTCCAAGTCATACTAGCAATTCATCTTCAACCTCTGCTAGTCATGTTGAAGATGAGCCTTCAGCTGCTGCAAGTCAGGATGGGGGCACGAGTCTAGTCACTGCGAGTCATACTAGAAAAGATTCAGGATCCTCTGCAAGTCATGTTCAAGACTCTCCACAAACGACTACTAGTCATGTTGGAGGATTGGAGGTTGATAAGAAACCTGGACTTAGAATTTTTAAACCTAAGTTCCCTTATAAGATATGCAAGGGAGACCATCTTACTCATTTATTCCCTGCTATCCCAGAGGTATAAAGGATATGGTCTGAGTTTGAAATTTCTTCTACTCCTGCATCTGATATGGTTTCTCGTCAATCCCATCAACCATTGGTTGATAATGTGGTAGATCTAGTGTAATCTCTGGCTGATTACACTCCTCTTTTGGGGGGTGAAGTGCCTAACAAAAGAGTTTGTTTGATCTCTAGTATAGATTCTTCTAGTATAAGGGGCATTCTAGTTTCTTCGAATGTCCCCCCTCCAAGTTCTAGGAGTGTTTCCTTTGATTGGGATAGCCTTATCAAGCCTCGTCTTCCTTCCGTTGCACCTTTCCAAATAAAGGTCAGGGTTAATTCCACAAATGTCTATCGATGTATGGTGGATGAAGGGTCCTCTGCAAGTATTATATCCTCTTTGACTTGGAAAGCTTTGGGTTCCCCAAAGTTGTTAACAGCTCAGAGTCAGTTGTTAGCCTATGATAGAAGACCTGGTGAATCTATGGGTGTTCTTCCTCAATTGCCTATTACTTTAGGATGGAACAATGTCTTAGTCGATATGATGGTGGTTGATAGCCCTTTAGACTTTAATATGCTACTTGGGTGTGATTATGTCTATGATATGAATGCAATGGTGTCTTCACTCTTTCGAGTGATGTGTTTTCCTCATAAAGGGAATATTGTTACTATTGATCAGTTTGCATCTGATAATTACCACCCTAATTCGAATTTGTTGTAGAATACCCCTTGGTTTGTTCCAAGTGTTCAAGTAGACTCTATCCCGCCATGGGTGAATTATGTGGCATTGAATCCTCAATGTTCAATCACTTATGAGAAGAATCCTTTGACCTATTATTCTCCTTGTTGGGACTTGGTCCTGGTAGTTGACTGAGAGATTCTTCCTATAAGGACATGGGATCCCTTAATTCCCTCTTTTGATCCTTGTAATTCTCATGATTTCTCATAATTTGATTTTCCTTCACAGGAGGAACTCTTTGAAGCCATGAGTTTTGACTACCAAAGGAGCCCTTGGCCTAATCCTTGCAAGTGGTTTGTTGAGAAGAACTATTATACATAGGTCGCAAGGTTGCGTGGTTCCCTGTACCATATTGTATATATAAGGTGTGCATTTTCAAGTTTTGTATTCTATAACACAAGATTTTATATGAAGTTTATATGTGGCATGTATTGACTTCTTGTCTAGTGTTCCTATTTATGTATACAAAACTTGGAAGATTTCTCCTTTGGAATTTTTAAGGTTAGGCCATTCTGACAGGTTTTGGTTCTCGAAACTAGAATATATGTTAGGTTTTTCCACATGCATTGTGCATTTATCAATTTCCTTTCCCATTTTTGCCTTACGATCAACCCCACCAAGTTATGATGCAGAACCTTCTCATTGCTTAGAAGTATCATGAATTGTGTGGTAGAGACTACCTTATCATGGGTGCCCTAGTTAGTACCTTGTTATCACCTGGCACTCATGCTGATTTTTTGTCCCTAGGCTCGGGAGTCCTCTCTAGTCCCACCATGAATTGTGCGTTGAAGACTCATTCCTCTTTGATTATTCACTTAGTTCTGGCCTTATACCCTAGAGGCTCCTTTGTGTTGAGTTGTACTACTACATTGCATTTTGACCATTTGCACCTTTTGGCCTTAAGACGACTTCATTTGGATTCGTGTTTAAGCCACTTTTTGACCATGTCTTCTGCAAAATCAAACTTGCAATCCCTTAACTTTTGCAACTTGACACACTATGACCTGTGGAAGGAACATACCTTTCAGTGTCTTTGACCAGTTTTTGCCTCCCTGCATTTAGCATAGGATTGTTTCAATCCCAGGAACTAGATCATTTGCTTCACCGACACTCATTCTTTCCACTGTACTATAGAATTCTTTTATTCTTTTTCCAGCTTAAAGAAAAAGACAAAAAAGTTATATATTCCAAAAAGAGCAGGAATGGGACAACATTTCCATTTATTGTTGGCAGCTAGAGTCAATCATGTCTCCCTTGAATAAAGCACTCAAAATAAGGTCTCGCCTCCATTTGGGTGGGATTTAGTTACACTTAGGTGCACCTTAACCTTGTTATTAAGTCAGTTCTCCTCCGATTGGTTATCTCTTCCAATCATATGGAGAGTTCGTTAATGCCTCTTGCATGATGAGTTTATACAAAATTATCATATGCTGCCAACAAAGTCATCATTTGAGTCGTGCTTTTGTTCAACGGAAGTAAGCTTGAGTCGGCCACTCTGTGGTGTCTCTTGACCTATTTTCAGTTGGCCATCCCTGGTTGTCAGTGTCTTGCCTATCATCACATCAGTGATATTGGTCCTTTACTCATGCCAGTTTGAAAAGGTCTCCATTGACTCTTTCTGGCGGGTCTTGTCCTTATCGACGACGACATCTTGCTCTGAGGATAGTCCTAGAGCTACACCCTGGTCTTATTTTTATTATTGATAGGTCACCTTGTGCTCAGCATCGATCAGTATCATGGGTCTTTGACTGAGTGGTTTCCCTTGTGTTCGACATCAGCTTTCATTATCACACATTAGGATTCATGCAGTGCCTTGGTTTCCATTTGACCCTATTAGTGGATTCCTCGCCTCAGTGTCAGCTTTCATTATTGGTTGGTTCAAAGGGTCTCTATCGTGTGCTAGCTACATCTTATGTATGCTAGAAACGTGCTTCAATTGGGTTAGTACATCTTTTTCATCTGATTCCTTCCACATTATTGTTCTACGGGTTACACTCATGCTAGATTGATCAAGGATGCCTTAATTCCTTCCTTCTAGCGAATATTTCCCTATCAACTATGACTCATTGGTCTGGGAAAAGGTCTAGAGTCCGTTTGATAGTACCTTGGGGTTTGCAGTCATTAGTGGCAAATCCTTCATTATCGACAGTGGGAAACTATCATTGTCTCTTGATTGATATATTCTTCCAGGTGTTTGACTACAGCTCATTTGTTCACACTTGTCATATTGTAATGGGTACCTTGACTCTCATTATCATTATCGGCGAGTAGTCTCACATTTGTTAACAGTATAAATCAATGACCGGTAATCAAACGATTTCTCACGTGGTCGAATTCAACTCATTCATTCCCATTATGTAGAAATGTATCATGGAAGTTAGTGAATACCTCATGTTGCATTGTTGTTCATTGGTTCACTTGACAGTTGCTCCTATTGCTACTAGTTGATACCATTCCACCTTATATGTTGCAGTCATTCATGGCGAAATTTTATATGTTAGCACTCGAGTTGGCATTGTAGTATTATCTTATTCCATCATGTTCATTTGGTACTATTGGGATCATTTTTTGACAGCAGTGATCAACTTCATCTTTTAGCATCATTAATCATCTTCTTATATGTGATATTCAGACATGTACTTGTTCGACCATGATCAGATGATCCATTATGTATTTCCATTCTCCTATACTTGTATACTTAGTGGATCCGCTTGTGCTTGATATGCGAACATGCTTTACTTTCTCTGAGCATGGGTATGCCTGCTTCAGACAGTGTTTCTTTATGATCTCCTTTTGTGTCTTGGCAGGCTGAAATTTGGTGAAGTTCTTCTCAGTTTTTGACAGGTTTCCTTTCCATGTACTTAATACATTTCGGCCATCATGTACCCCTTTTGACCTCATATATTAGGGGACATATGTTATAGCTCCAAATCTCACCCTTGATATTTGTGATGCTGGATTTATGACCTAGGGCAACCCCTCCTTCCAGACTTGGTCCAAATAATTAAAAAACAATGTTTTGTTCCCTGTACACGACATTGCCCTGAGCTAAATGCGTGTGTACGCGGTTCAGTGTATACCCAACCTGCATATATGTCTTAAAACACTTAAAAAAAATAAATCTCCTTAATTTCGGGCAGAGATCACGAGTTTTACCTGTTGATTACCTATTAGTGTCCATGGCCCCAACTGTTCCCAACAAATTCCCAACTAAAAAACTACTTTGGGAGAAGTATAAAAAGGCTTCAATGGGAAGGCCTTAAGGAGGAGAGAAGAGAGAGAATTACTCTGCTGAGATTATCCCTAATCAAGTTTGAAGACACATGTGCTTCCAGCACCCACCCCGAGCCCCCCCACCCCCCACTACAAGAAACCCTTGTTTCCTTGAGTTTTGATGTCATTTCACTAGTTGATATATCCTTGTGAGAGTCATGGAAGGAGCCTTTTGAGGACTTGGGATTGGACGGACCCAGAGGACGGTTCCGCTTGGAGCCAGCAAGAGGAAGATTTAGGTGATATCATTTCTTGCTTTGTTTTAGTTATCTGCAATAAAGAAACATTTGTCTTGTTCCAGAAATCAATCTTCTTTATGCATATGACGTTATTGTTATGGTTTACATATGAATAATTTTTTCAACGTATAATTAAACATCTTTCAATATGTTGTGAAGTCAATTTCTATATGATACTTTGTCCATACATTGCTATGCTTATTTGAATTGGTTGTTTTGCAGGTTCAAGGATCGAGAGGAACTCCAAGAGGTTTGGACCCTCGGTGGATCTACTCGAACGAAGGACCCCCAAGTGCACCTCTCTTTGCATAGTTTTCTTATTTAAGTATCATGTCTACGTGGAATGCTTGTCTTTTACTGTAGATAACCCCTCACTCTGCTAGGGTGTTGACCCAAAGCCCTAGGGGACTTAGTCCTTCAACAATAAACAATAGCGAGAGCATAACACATAAAACACATATACATAGGGATTTTCCCCTAGATCCCAAAAGCAGGACTACCAGCTTGGTTTTTGATTATGTTCCTTTCAATGTTACAATACATATTTATACATGCCAAAGCATCCAATACCATGGACCGAAAACCATCACGTCCAAAACCATGTGTGAAAATCATGCACAAAACCATAGGTAGGTCCGCCCAACCTAACATAGGGTCCAAAACCAAATTTTTTTGGGGCGCTGCCCTGGACCCCATAGAGTGGGCTTACCTGCAACCCTCAAACCCCCTATGACTCCCCCCACTACGCAATCGGTGCAACGAATGGGGGACTCCGCCCCCCTCCTAACCTCCCGGTTAACTACGTGGGCTAGTCGTGGAAAGAATATAACACAACCCAACAATCTCTTTGGGCTTATTTTTTATATTTCTTTGAGATTAAATTTTAAAATTCTATTTTACTTACTATATTTATGATGTCAAGTTTCTCCAACAGTGTAGCTTCTATGTTTTCCATTTTCTATTCCATATTGGACACTTAAATTCCACATCTTCATTCTCCTCTTATGTCAAAGATAAACCTTTAAAGGCCTTTCTAGGAGTCACATTTGGCTTATTATGTTTATACATGATGCATATAGCATTTTGGAGATTTCTGTACTAGCCAATATTCAAAACATTGTAATTCTAAACTTTTTATGCTAAATCTTTTACCAAATATACCATATTATTTCCTCTCCAATATGTTGGGTATACCATGCAATTTAGGTTTCCAAGTGAAATTATGATGGAACTACAAGAAACTATGTTTTCCCCTATTTCAAGAAATAAATCTATAAGGCCTACCAAATTACCAAGTCTAAAATTTGTATATGAAACACCATATTTTCCCTTGTTTTAATACCACCCATAGCACTTAATTTGGATCTCACAATATTCATATATGATTATTTTCCCAAAACCACCTATGTCATCCTAGTTTATGGACTAGGCTAAAAGCTAGCTTACACAAATTTGAACTTTGAAAATAGGACAAGCCATATTTTGAATTTTTTTACATAGTGCGCCTTGCTATTCCTTTATCAATCCTTAAACTTATGCTATATGAACATAATCAAAAGAAAAATCAAACAAAAATAGTAAGATGACTCATTTGAAGGATCCTAAACCTAGAATTGTTTACTCTAATACCAAATGTTATAGACCAAACAACCAAAATAAGATAAACATATAAAGAATAACTAATGTCATGCAAGTCCCAAGGGATATCTCAATTGGTCAAGTTCTCATTTCTAAGTACCTTTCCAATTGGGAGGTCACGGGGTCAAATCTCCTCGACGCCCTTGGGGTTAGGCCCGATGAGGTAAGTTGACGGGTAGGTTCCTTTGGGTGAATCTATCTGGATTATTACCCATGGATGTAGCAACCACTCAGTGACTATGAACCACAGTTGGAAAAAAAACTAGTGTCATGCATTGAAAATTATAAAAAGTGAATGAATAGAAATACAATTTCAAGGGGGGTGATCCCCTTTACATTTTATGTTTATAAATAATTCTTGATGATTTATAAACTAGATATTCTTATTATATATAGAGAAATAAAGGTTACTTTGGTGGGTTAGCTTGAGTGGTTGAGTGTTATGAATAACAAGTAGGAGGTGACAAGATCAAGTCTATGAGTTGGTTACCTCTATGAATATTCTGAGCCCTACTTAATGTCCATGTCAGGTTAGATAACAAAAACTAGAACCCATAAATTTTATCATTTAAGAATTTCAAATATATTATTATATATATATATATATATATATATATATATATATATATTATAGACCTTGATTTAATATTATACATTCTAAAGAATAATGAGTGAGAGTTTAGTATAAATTCTTTACCTTTTAGCCTTTTTTCACACATATTTCCAATCAATTTTACTTGAAATCGAGTAAGAATTTGTTAGAGTTGTAAATTTGAGTTTTTAAATATACACAATATGAGTGCCTCAAGGGTTTTCAAGGGTGTTGAATCCATTTATGCATTTAAAAAATTAATTTAAGTAACAAAAAATTGTGATGCCAAGAATTGTATCATCAGATTCCAATGAAAAAAACCTAAACGTAAAATATTTACACTTAGACATAAATCAGGGGTTGGCATATACCCTATACTAATGACTATTAACCACTCAACAACACTACTACAAGAGGAAAAGATATAGTTTCCAATTACATTTGGTCCTATTCCTACATAGAAAGTTGCATAGCAAAATTTTATGAAGTAGTTGAAATTGCCAATTACTCTTGACCCTACTATCACATGGAAGGTTGAGTTAGCCAACTTTTTTGAACTAGGTGAATTTAACAATAACTCTTGGCCCTACTTCTATATGGGAAGTTGTATTAACTAATTTTTTAAAGTAAAAAAATTAATGCACACCCACCCATGAAAAAAACTTGAAACCATTCAAGATCCCATAAATCAATTTTTTATAAATTTGTAAAATTTTCAATATATTACAACACAGCGTTGTAAAGAAGTTGCATACATAATCTTTCCAAATTAATGGGAGATGTTAAGAAAATCAACCACACTAGGTTGAAATGGAAAGATGCAAATTACGACTACAAACAATATACCAAAGAAAATAATTTAAAGTCAATATTAGAGATATTGAAGCTTTTTAATACAATGTCGCTTTCTAAACATATAATTATGGAAAAACTTAAAACCATTCAAAATCTCCTAAATCAACCTTTCTTTTAAGTACAATGCTTTGATATGGATATCTTGAGAATGTAGTCTTGTTCTCGAAAGTGTAAAAAATAGGTTTTTGGAACACGGTTATCACGATGAAGTAATGTTTGAGATAGTGTGATGTGTGTATATATTTATATATATAAAAGTTATGTGATATGTTAGAGATAGTGTGATGTGTGTATATATATAAAAGTTATGTGATATGTTAGGAGTAACTAATTTTGAGGGTAAAACATTATATATTTATTTTCTAATGTATTTAGGAAAAAGAAATGGGGTTAGGTTTTTGTTTTCAAAAAATAAAAAAGAATTTTGTGTGTTTCATATATTTTTTTTGGGAGTTATATATAATATATATATAATATATAATATATATTATATATATATAGCTTATGTATAATTATATTAGAAATATTTTTGGTTTATGTGTTTTACAATTTACAACTCTTTTAATTTTAGGTGTGACATGTTGATTTAAGAAGATTGTGTCTTATATTCAGTATGAACTTGTGTTATGTTTCTTTATATATTTAAAGTTTTGTTGTGATATGTCGGATATGAAAATAAATTCTTTGGTCATGACATTTTGCAATGTGGTATATTCTTGTCTAGTAAAGACATGTTGTATCACATAAAAATTTCATTTCATGTGACATAGCACGCAACATTGAATTTTTTTTTGCAACATTACAACACATTGAATTGCTCAAAACCTCTTTCTCACAATATATTGCATCATGTCAAATTCTTTTTCTCTGTCACACATTAGACTTTCTCAGATGTTCCTTCATCATGGCAAAGGGAAAATTTCTGAAAGAACTCCCTTGCAATATATCACAATGCACCAAACCAAAGTTTTGTCGCATACAATACATAAAGGACATAAGATTTTATAAAGAAGGTGCATATAGATAAGTGACCACGACATATCGCATTGATCCAAGCTTTTCTTTGTTATGACATGTGATAGGGTATCATTTTTTCTTCCCTTGAAATATATTGGATCTCACACTTTCTATCTTTGTGACACATTACACCACACCATATCACATTACTTGAAAACTGCAAAACAAATGACATTTTGTACTTTCATTAGGGCTAGATCTCCTAAAGCCAAAGTTCTTTAATTTGCATCTTCTAGAAATTTTCTTGCTTACATCGTATTGAATGCAAAAATTCTTTGGCTACAACAATTTTCTCTGTCACATCACATCACTCTAAACTACCCTTTGTCACAACATATCACATTGCATCAAATCTGTGTGACACATCAAACTTTCTCAAACTTTCCCTCACTATTACACATTGTGTGTCAACAAAAATTCATTTTCCCACAACATATCTCAATGCTTTAAATTTTCCTTTGTCACAATATTTCGCATCACAGAAACATTTGTGTAACACAACATGCTTCCCAAAAATTTCCTTGTGACATATTGCATCACTCCAAACTTTCCTTTGTTGTGACATATCAATTATGTTGAAGTTTCTTTCCATGTTATAGATAGCACTTTTAGAAGCTTTCCTTCATATGACAAAGTGTGTATCCCACCTCAAATGCCTTTGATGGAAACATATCACAATAATTGCTCTTGAAGGTGCAAAAAGGACGTCATTATAGGGTGAGAAAGTTAAAATGTTTTATTTTTGAAATTGGTTGAGTAAATTGAGAATATTGTGATCATGTGAATGAAAGATTGGGATGTTTCCCTTCGTTTTTATGAAGCAATGTTTGAGAAAGTGCAATGTGTCACATAGATAATGTGATGTGATTTGTCTCGGAAAAACTAATTTTGAGTGCAAGACGATATTCCATGACCAAACATTGAGTGTGGTATCAAATTTTTAAAAATATTTAGTATAAACTCTTTTTATTATATCGACCAATTAAGGAAAATTTTTCCTTCCATGCATCGTTTTAAGAAAATTTTGGTTTATGGACATCACACTAAAAGGAGATTTGGTTTCATGCCTCTTATAGACTTGGGTGTTACATGTTGGTTCATTATGTTTTTCCCTTGTGTGTACCATGAAACTTTGTGTTTTGTGTCTTTATGCATCCAAAGTTTTGGTGCAATATGTCATGATGGAAAATAATTTTGTTTTCATGCAATGTATCACATGGAGAAACAACAATTAAAAGACCATCAAACGAAGGTTTTTGCAGAAGCCCCTATAATAATATCCCAAAATAATTTGTAGTGGAGGTATGATCCGAGTTACTTCAGCAACCGGAATTATCCAAGATATTTTAATTCTGTGATGTTTTTATAATTGAATTTAAAAGATCATAAAAGAACCACATTTGCATGCTTAAATAAGAGGAAGCATGACAATGGTAAGCAAATCAAGAACAAGACACATTTGATAATGGAGTTCACCCAGTGTGGGTTACGTCTCCATGCCCAGTGTCAACGTAGTGGAGGTTGATTCATGTAATGTTGTAAATGATGTTGATGTACATGGACCATCATTTGTCATAAAAAGGACATACACCCTCAAATAAAGTGGCTTGTCTCTCCACAAAATGTTCTCCCTACAAGAACTCTCACTCACAAAGAGCTACCCTTCAGCACGACAAGTTAATACAATATCACAATAATGTGGCAACAAGCATCACAATCTCACAGTAATGCGACAACAATCATCCCTCAACATAGTGTCAAACAAGGATATCAAGAATAATACATCATCTCAGTAATAAAAAAAGGAAACATAACATGACTATCACATCTTGTACCTCCACTTCTAAAGATGGCCGAAAAATGAAAGGCTCAGTTGCTGAAACTGACTGCACCACTAAATTTATAGCGACGAGTAGTGTAAAATTGATTGTCAACTCGTCCAATTCTGACGCCGTCAAATTCTGGGCCTTCGAGAATCTTGAACATTCCCCAAAGATTCATATCCACTGGCTCACTAGAGATCTACTACTCAAATTGCAAATCTGATCTCGCCATCATGATCCTTGTGAAATTCTGAGAAGAATGAGTAAAACATTGGCATATATTCCAACACTAGAAAAATTCAGCCTCCAAGGGAATCTAAAGATTCCTCAAGATTCTCTAAAGATTTTGTGTTGTGGGCACCTACAATTCTGCTTCTCAGATGGTGAATCTGACTTCACCATCGCGCTCCCTGCAAAAATCTGATTAAAATGACTATAAAATTGATAGCATTCTCACAATGTGAAATTTTACCTCCAGTGAATCTTTTAGATTCCTCTCTGCATCAGGGAATATTCTATGAAGATATTTTATCTCAAAATATGTGCCAGCATAGTTTTGCCTCGGCATCCGTGTCAAGGTTCTGCTCTACAATTTGTGGTTTGACGCTCCTCTATTATTGGCCCATAGACGACTGGAATGTAAGGTTCATATAATGTTTCAATCGGAGACTTATCAAGGAATGGGCCATTAGCATAATGATAAAAGTTGGCAATAGTAACTGTGGGGTAAGGGGATCAAATCTTGCCCCTCCCAACTTGGCTTGTTGTTAACCTTTTTATAACGTCATATAGTTACACAAATAATGTGGTGTGGTATGTATGGCATACGGTTAAGTGTTGGTTAAAACTTGGTATGTGTTTTACGGTTGGCACTAATTGTTTGCATCGACATTGGTTGTAATATGTTGTTTGGCATGGGTGCCATATGGGGCTGCTCATTGGGGGTTGGCCCATGTGGGCGGGGTGGGTTCAACTCCCACCGAATCCCCTCCACACAGCATCATCACATGCGGTTATGGCAATGACCTTTGGCTGTGTGTGTTTTTATATATAGTTCAAGGACCAGGGGTGGCGGGGTTTGACTGCCTGCCACCCCATATATAATATTACTATATGGCCAGTGGGGTGGGCGGGTCCGACAAGCCCATCCCACCCTATTTTTTAATATTTTTTGTTTTTCTAAACAACTTTTCCATTTTTTAATTTGTCAAAAATAAGGGTCATTAGGCAAATTAAGTAGGCAACAATTTCGCTTGCCTAATGGCTGGATTCCATGTGTCAGGTCTTGATTAATTTGTAGGATCATTAAACCTGACCCAGTTTCACCAAAACTTTGACCACCTCTATCTTCTTCATACGATATCAGATTGGAGTGTCGTTCACACCGTTGGAATCAGGGCAATGAGCAATTTGACCACTTTGAAGTTTGAGCTATTGTAAGCCCTCTTTGACCTCTTAGTGTGTTTGGAGCCACCTGGATCATTCCTCCCCACTGAGGAGCTTTTGTTCCACCAAAATCATGAACATAATTTGCAACTTCTTTACACATTGTCTGCACCACAAGTGTCTTGACAGGTCACCCTTCCTTCTCCTTCACCTTTGTTCTTCGAAGCCATAAGCAATGAGTTGACACCTACATCCTCTGCAAACCTGTAGTACAATATTTTGCAAATTACATGCTTAATTACATGACCAATAGTGACCCAAGCATCCCATACTTTCCACGAGTTTAAAGCACATACTCTGTGGTCACGTTTACATCAAAATGGAAACAATACCCCAGCTATGAATACAAGGCCAAAACATCATTGTTTCTTAACAAGTGATGGAAAGTACATCATCACTTTTACATTTTAAGTCGTAACACATGATTTACAAAATACGACCATGAAAAGCTAATACATCTAGAAAAACCATCTCTCACTTATCAAAGTGAATGGATCATCTCCTTGTGGTAAATTCACTTGTCAAACAACTTTTTCAACTGGTTCATCCACGGGCACTTTTTCCTTAAGACATTGCTCTGGATGGAGCCTCCAACATGTGCCTCTTTGATGACCACCTCTATTGCAATGACTACAATACGTCTTTTTCCTCCATACTTGCTTAACATGCGGTTGAGCCCCAAAACTACCTCTCTTCAAAGCATTTTCTTAAACCCTTTCTCTTCTATTTTCCCATCTCATTGCATCCTAAGCTATCAAAAGTTGTTACATGTTGATTTCAGGAGTGTATTTGAGTGATTTTCAAATTATATCATTGTGTGTGCTATTAGATCTAGGTTTTGATTATCAGCTACGGAATGTAGCCACTTTCCACAGCTAACTGGCAATTCCGCAACCATTTCCATTGTTTTATAGGTTACAGGTGTCAGTAGGAGGAATGATACACATGGGTAACTCAAGAATTGTCCACACATGGATGAGGTCCTATTTACTTAGCCAGATTCAGAAGGAAAGGTCCCGGTCAAAGGGAGGTCAACAGAGAGTTCTATGCCAACTAGAACTCTATTCCTGCACATAAAAGAAGCTTGAAGATGTTCCTGAATTCATGGATCTATTTTTGCCATCTACATAATGCAATCCAACATCCACCTCGCATAGATTTACTGCTCATGGCAACCGAGAGGCTGAATCCTTGGATTTTGACCTGCTCACGTGTCTATCATTGAAGAAATTCCTATGAGATATAGTTATCCATTTTCTCTATAAATATAAGTGTTTGCAACGCAAATAGGATGTTCTTAATATTATTGTTATAGTGTTATTTTGTTGTTCTGTAACCGAGAGACATATTACTCTGTTTCATAATACAAAACTCTGTTTTTCACATGGTTGTTTGAGCATGTTTTGAAGTAACAACGTGCTAGTCCAAAGTTGTGCAAAGGGCCCCTACGTAGCTGAGGTCCTTCTTTTGTTTTTCTGTATAGTTTTCATGTATATTTTCTCTCATTCGAATTGTATATTTCTTATGTTTTTCTTATGATCTTAATCATTCTAACCTTGTACATGTCTTTGTAGCTTGTCACATTTCTTACTAACACTGATAGGTGCACTTCAGAATAGGTCTTTAAGTCTGGTTATGCTCGAGCTTCTTAGTGTAATTTTTGCATCAAGTGGTGTTATTGAGACTTACTTCCTCTGCTGAAACTCAGTTTTCAATTTCAGTTGTTTATGCTTTTACTTTGTGAGATTTGTTTACTATTCAAGATAGTTTAGATGTCAGTTCTTTCATGCTATATGAAGATATTTTCGGAGCCTTTAGCTTAACCCCATTTTAGAAGTTAATTGGTGAAATATTGTGATTATAGTTGAAGTAATTGGCTTTGCTTTCATTAAGTGTGCAATTAGATAATTTAGATGTCAGTTCTTTCATGCTATATGATGATATTTCCGGAGCCTTTAGCTTAACCTCGTTTTAGAAATTAATTGGAAAAATATTGTGATTATAGATGAAGTAATTGGCTTTGCTTTCATTAGTGTGCAATAAGATAATTTAGATGTCATTTCTTTCATGCCATATGATGATATTTTCGTAGCCTTTAGCTTAACCCCATTTTAGAAGTTAATTGGAGAAATGTTGTGATTATGGATGAAATCATTGACTAATCATTAGTTTCCAGTTTCTTTACTTTTTGGTTTAAGTTGCAACAGTTTATTAGATTTCAATTTTGCAATTAGTATGAACAGCAGAGATAGTAATCTCATTTTTAGTACTTCATTTTTAGTTTGGTTTATATAGCTGCATATTCACACTCTCATTCAAGTTCTGACTTTTTAGATAGCATGTTTAAGATCTCCTAGGTTCAAAGTTTGGAAATTATCACAAGAAGCAAGAGGATAAGCCTTGTCTTCGACTCTACATCGAAACTTGGTCTTTGAAAAGTATTCTTAAACTTTTGCTTTAACAACAGATTAGGATTTCCATTGCATTAAACCACTTTAGGAGACCAACAGAACAAAACCCAAAAACAAGATAAAACTAAAAATAGTAAGGTAAGAAAAGGGTTGTCTAGCACATACAGTGCACTACACTTCATCAGTTTACAACTCCCGGATTGATAACTTGTGTAGAAATTTAGGACATACTAAATTGACTAAACATTTTGGCGTCGTTGTTGGGGATGTGTAACTAGGTAGCCTATCTCTTACATTAAAAAAAAAGGAAAATTAATAATTTCTTGAGTATGCGCTCCTCTTGCACCTAGTGTGATGTTGAGGATCAGAAAATAAATTATTAGTCCAATAATTTCTTGAGTATGCTCTCCTCTTGCACCTAGTGTGATTTGTAGGATCATAAAAAGAATTATTAGCCCAATTAAAATCACCAAAAAAAAATGACATGCATAGAGAAAGAGATTCTAGGGTAAGGTTTATAGCTAAGGGAAAAAGTTCGATTTTTACAACTTCAACTACTTCAAGGAATAGAAAAGATACACCTCCATCCCAGACTCATACTCCCAGCCTTAGGATTCTTGGAATTCAAGGGGTAGCAACTAAATTAGAAGATTATCCCACTCCATCTACTAAATCTAACCTAGGAGAAGAACCATTCTTCACCTCCATAGGGGAGCCTACTGGAGTTGAAGAAGTAGAATTACTTAGAGAAGAAGAGGAGGTAGAAATTCTTTCTCATCAGCCATTAATAGAAGAGCCAGAAGATTCCGAGGAAACTATCATGGCAGAGGAAGATAGAGGCAGAGGTAGAGGAAATGATGGAGGAGGTAGAGGTAACAATGGAGGAGGTAGAGGAAATAGGGAAGGAGATAACTCATTTGGATTCCCTATAATAGATTAGGAAACCCATACAAAAATGAAAAACATTTCACCATCCATCCTCCCAAACTTTTATGGATTGCGAAGTGAGGATCCTGAAACATTTCTATTTGAGTTTGAAGTCTTATGCCGAACCTATGACTATATAGAAGACTCTCAAAAACTCAAATTGTTCCCTTCAACATTGTAAGGGGCTACTCTGAAATGGTTTATGGGATTAGTCACTCAATCTATTAGGACTTGGAATGATATGAGGCAGGAATTTTTGGATAGATACCTGGATTATTGTATGCCTACTAATCATAAGGATGAGGTATTCAAAATGATGCAAACGGAAGATGAGAACTTAGAGGATTTGCTAGAGAGGTTTCAATGCAACTTAAAGAGAGAAAAAATGAACAATTTAGATGAGGAAACCTTGAAATCCCTTTTATTGAAAGCCATTAGAGATGAATGGATAGATATTTTAAACATGATGGGGAAGGGAGACATCTCTCAACTTCCATTAAGCGACACAGCAGAACTATGTGTCCATCTCTCAAGAGGAAAATCTAAAACTAGAAAAGGACCTAGAGATCCCTCTCTTGTTAGAGCAAACAAATCTGCAACTGGGACAGTAAGTAGGGCAGAAATTGGCAATATGCTTGATGAGTTCAAAACTGACATTCTAGGGAGCCTTGGTGAACAGATAGACATCCTCAAAATTCAAAACAAGCAGAAAATAGAATTTGATGCTTTAGCCATCTTTTGCCCAAAATGTAGAAAGAAACATGCTCTAAGAGAATGTCCCTTAAATGCAAAAGTTGTAGAAACATGTATGATTTGCTCGAAAAGTCATGAGACCAAGGATTGTCCTTCAATCCCAGGTCTTAAATATGTCTTTCAAGAGGAAGTAGTTCCAAATTCTGTAGAACCTCTTTGCTTTGTTTCAAGAAGACCTTGGCAAGGGAAAAAAAGTCAAGGATTTAACAATCCAATAAATTTTCAGCCCTCACCAAATTGGAATTCTTGACAACAACCTTGGCCTCAACCTCAAAATCGGTATCAATCTCAATCATGGGCACAAGGGTTACAAAATCCTTATGAGAGATTTGCTCAATATTATCAATATCCTCCATCTTATCAGAGCTATCCTCCCCCACAAAACCAACAACAAAGTCCACAACCACAGCTTCCAAATCAAAGCCCTCACCTTTCATTACCATTTCCACAACAACAACCTCCTCAACAAAATCAATATCCTCAACTCTTGCTTCCATTTCAATAGAAGCCAAATCAACTACCAGCCCAACCATTACCAAATCCCAACAACAAAAACCCTCAGAATGCTTACATGGTAGAAGGACAACCATTTCCTACCTACATGATTGTTCCTCTAGATCTTAATGATGTTAAACTTAGATTTGGTAGGATTTTAGAAAAGGAAAAACCTTCTATAGATCTTCAAGAGCAAGATGCTTCTGAGGAAGATTCTCTGAAAGTCAATAAAATTTTTGAAGAACCATCCCTTCAAAACCCAACCATTCAAAAAGAAAAACAAAAATAATCAATCCACACAACTCCTATAGTTGAGCAACCTGTATCTACATCCACACCTCTTTTTCCTGAGAGATTACAAATTGACAGGGGGTGAAAAAACAAATCTTTTTGCCTGACTATGATTTCCTAGATGAATTAAAGAATGTCTGTATCAAGATTCCCTTGCTACAAGCCATTAGAGAAATTCCTATCCTAGAAAAAATAATAAAGGAGTTGAGTATCAAAAGACCAGGTAGGAAACCAAGAGACACAAAAAGAATCCACCTGGTAGGAAAAATAGCAGATATCATGATGGGAAAGATTACCATGCAGAGATATGTGGATCCAGGAATTCCAATTGTTAAGACACACATAAATGGAATGGAAATTCCAAATACATTGATTGACTTAGGGGCTGCTATAAACATTATGAGTAGACAAACTATGGAACAACTTAAACTTCCTAATCTTCGTTTCACACCTACCTTACTGCAACTTGCAGATAGATTAGTAATCAAACCAAATGGTGTACTAGAAGATATTTCGGTCTCCTTGGATTCTTGGGAATATCCATTGGATTTCATGATTTTGAATCCCAAGAATAATCTAGGAGGACACCCACTCATCTTAGGAATACCTTGGCTAGCCACAGCTGATGCTTTTATTAGTTGTAGATCTGGTGACATGTACATTTTTTATGGTAGTTCAACAAAGAAATTTACTTTCTACCCTCCAGCAAAAGCAACTATAAAAGTAGGAGACAATGAATGGGTCGATGATGAAGATGCTATACAACCTATCTTTACTCTCTCTGAAGTTAGTGAAGATAGTCAAATCTTGAACACATTAGAAAATTTTGAAGCATCTTCAGAATATGATCACACACAATTTTAGTTAGATTATGATATTGAATACTTGTCATCAAGGCAAATGTCTCTCTACTCTATGGAAGAGTTTGGCAGTTCTGCAGTTGAAATTTTTCCAGGTAGAACATTGAATATCAACAAAAACTTGGAAAAGTTACAACAAGAAGAGCTAACAAAAATCTTACAAAAACATTCTGCTGCATTTGCATGGAAGTATACTGATATGAAAGGTATTGACCCTAAGACTTGCATCCATCATATCTATATTGAGGAAAACAGTAGACCAATTAGACAACCTCAGAGAAGGATGAATCCAAATCTTAGGGAGATTGTGAAAGAAGAGCTCCAAAAATTACTCAATGTAAAATTTACCCAATCTTAGATAGGCAATGGGTTTCTCCCTCGGTGATAGTGCCAAAAAAGAATGGTAAATGGAGGGTGTGCATTGATTATAGGGAACTAAATAAAGCAACCTTGAAGGATCACTTTCCTTTTCCCTTTATAGATCGAGTATTAGATACATTAGCAACCAAAAAGTACTTTTCATTTTTGGATGGTTTTAGTGGTTATAATCAAATTCTGGTAGCACCTAAAGATCAATATAAAACCACATTTACTTGTCCATGGGGAACTTTTGCCTATCGAGTTCTTCCTTTTGGATTATGTAATGCACTTGCAACATTCCAAAGAGCAATACTAGGAATTTTTTCTGATCTAATCCATGATTATGTAGAGGTATATATGGATGATTTTACAGTATTTGGTAATACGTTTGAAGAAGCCTTGGAAAATATGGAAAAGGTCCTTAAAATATGTAAAGAAACAAACCTTTCATTAAGCCATGAAAAATGCTTTATGATGTTTACTGAAGGTATTGTTTTTGGACATCACATTTCAGGGGGTGGGATTAAATTAGACAAATCCAAAGTTGAAGTCATCTCCAAGTTACCTATTCCAAATTATCAAAAATATGTTAAAAGTTTTCTAGGCTTTACTGGATATTATAGAAGATTTATAGAAAACTTTACCAAAATAACATCTCCACTCTTCAAACCATTTACAAAAGGCTATGAATTCAAGTGGAATCCTGATTACCAATCAGCATTTGAAGCCTTGAAAACAAGAATATCTGAAGCACTTATCTTAAGAGGACCAAATTGGAAACTTCCTTTCCATATTTCTATCGATGCTTCAGATACGGCTCTAGGAGCTGTACTAGGACAAAAAGATTTGATTCCTTATTCCATTTACTATACAAGTAAAAATTTGACTCCCACTAAGTTAAATTATACTATGACTGAAAAAGAGTTCTTAGCTATTGTTCATGCAATTAATAAGTTCAGACATTATATAACAGGGTATGAAACTTTTATTCATACTGATCATTCTGCAATTAGATATTTGATGAAAAAACCTATTACTAATTGAAGAGTTACAAGATGGCTCCTACTTTTACAGGAATTCAATATTACTATGTTAGATAGACCTTGGAAACAAAACATAGTTGTTGATTTCTTGTCTAGGATTCAGAATATCAAGAAGGCTCTCCTGTAGAGGATAAGTTTCCTAATGAATACTTATTTGCAGTAAATACTAAAACTCCTTGGTTTGCATATATGGCTAACTATTTGGTTATAGGGAAACTACCTCCATATTTATTTCCTAGAGAAAGAAGAAAGATCATTCAGGATAGTTCAAGATATTCATGGATTTCTAACGAATTGTATAAAACAAGGCTAGACTTTGTGATTAGAAGATGTGTCAGGGAAGATGAAATTCCTGATATTCTCAGAGCATGTCATGATGAACCGTGTGGTGGACACTTTGCTGACAAGAGGACATCTTATAAAATCCTTTCTTTAGGATATTTTTGGACGTCCCTCTTCAAAGATGCAAAACAATATGTCAAAAGATGTGACAGCTTCCAAAGGGTAGGAAAACCTACCCCCTCAAATGAGATGCCATTACAACCTCAGGTACTCATCGAACCCTTTGAAAAATGGGCTTTAGACTTTGTTGGACCTATTAATCCTCCATCGAAGCAGAAAAAGTATATATTGGTATGTACTGATTATGTCACTAAATGGGTAGAAGCCAAAGCATTATTTTTTGCTAATGAAAATACAGTAGTTAATTTTCTTTATGAGGATATTTTTACTTGCTTTAGTGTTCCAAGGGAAATTGTGACAGATTAGGGAAGTCAATTCACATCCAAACTAATGGAGAAGCTTATGGAAGAGTACAAGCTCAAGCATAGGAAATCCACTTCTTATCATCCGCAAGCAAATGGTCAAGTGGAGTCCATAAATCAAATAATTGAAGGAATCATTACCAAGACTGTGCATCTACATAGAAGATATTGGGCAGAAAGGCTTCCTGAATCCTTATGGGCCTACAGAACTACATGGAGGAACACAATGGGACACACTCCTTATGAACTTGTTTATGGGAAGGAAGTTCTGCTCCCCATTGAGTTCCAAGTTAAAACCTCCAAGATGGCAGTTCAGTTGGGAATGGATTTATCAGAAGCTCAAAAGCATAGATTGGAGCAGTTGAATGAACTAGATGAGATCAGACAAGAAGCAGTTCAAAGAACTGATCTAGTTCAGTAGCAGCGAGCTAAGTAGCATGACAATACATCAAGGACAAAAGGTTTCAAGAGGGAGATTGGGCATTGCTATTTGATTCAAAGTTCAAATATTTTCAAGGTAAATTTAAGACTCATTGGCTTGGGCCATATGAGATTGAAAAAGTTTTTAGCAATGGGGCAGTAAAAATCGTAACAATTGGTGAGCACCAAACTCCTCTCCTTGTGAATGGTCATAGATTGAAGATCTATCAGAAGCCAATCTCAAAGGAGGAGTTTATCAAAATCTTTCAAGATAACTCTGCAATGAGGCTAGTGAAGAAGAATCATTCTTCTCCACTAGCCTAGTCTTTGTTTTTTCATCATCATCTAAAAAAAATAATGTATACGCTTGAAAACCAATCACTGATTAGCATTCTTATACAAAAAATACAGGGCGAAAATCAAAAGATTCTGACGCCCTATAATTTCCAAAAAAATCTCTCATTTCACTCATAGTTTAGTTCATTCCATTTCATTTCATTTCACTCCATCTCACCACCACATTCCATCAATAAAATTTCTTTCAGTTTCTCTTCATATCTACCTTTCCATGCATCATCCATACAATCATTTTTTATTTCCATTCATTCACCAAGTCATATGTTATTCACAATGCCATTTTACGCAGCGATTTTTAAATTCCGTAACTGAGTTCTGATTCTGCAACTAATCCTATTACTCTGCAGTGACAGTCAAGTGATTAGCCAAAAAATAATAAAAGCAATATGCAGGTATGGAAGGAGAAGATCTTTGAAGGCATCAACACCTGAAAAGCACCTAAAAAGGTAGGCAATTAAAAATTAGCAAAACGAAAAGAGGTATGATTCCAAGGTATGGACAAAACCATTTCAAATAGCATTTCAAAAGCATAATTTGTATAGTTTGTAAATCACAGCTCCTTAATGTGTAATGATTTGACTTGATTGCTGCCTTAACTCCACCATATCCTATGCATTAATCCTAATGGTCTCATAATCTATTTCCGAGTTTAACTCATACTTAGTCATACACCCTCATTACATTTGTTAAAATGGCTAATCATGTAGATGTGAGCTGATTGAATACGACTCCCTTCCACCGATGTTCCACTCCGCAGCCTTTTTATGAACTCAAACTTCGTTCAGTCTCACAAATTTTCACGAGTGACACTCTGCCTCCACACTTGCACACCAGGTTTTTACAATCTTGATGTCATTGTTTGTTTACACTCCGTAAACCTTCTTTCATTTCATGCTCAGTACTTTCCCCATTCGTAACCACTGATTTTCTCCACGGCCCTCTTCTATTTTATGCTCACATAACCATTCTGCTTCCATAAAACTATCATTTATAAAGGTGTCTTCACAGTGAGAAGGAAGAATGGGTCTGATAGTGAGAAAAAAGCCTGAAGGAGTTAAATTCATGGAAGAATACCTGCAGCTTAAGAGCACATTGAAGAAGTCATGATGGTTTCAGTTCATTAAGAAGTTCAAGGGTCATCACAAGGAGGCTACAAAAATGTTTTCAAGATCTTTCAATGGTGCAGAAGTTGAAATTGGAGACATCAAATTTCCAGTGACAGAATCATCAATTGAAGTAGCCACAGAGCTTCCACAAGAAGGAGAGATGGTTTAAGAACAAGGATTTTGATGAAAAAGTCTGGAGGGCCATTCTTCATAATCCAGGTATGGACATATCAATCCTTAAACAAGGGATTCCTATTTCAACCTTAAAAGATAAGTGGAGTAGTCTGCTTTTAATCATTCGGAAATTCATTACATGCGAGGGTAGGTATGGCTCCATGTATATGTATCATATCAAATTATTAATGAATTTCTTGGAGAATGAAACTATCAACCTCCCTTACTTCTTATTGAATAGTTTGATAAAAATGTCTACTACCATGCAAAATAATATAGATGATGTGGAACCTCATCTCTACCATCATGGCCTTATCAAGATCTTAGTTGAAAATCATTTGAAAGAGAGGGAAGATACATGGGAACTTCTTCGAAGACCCTCCTGAGGTGCCTGAGGGGAGTTCAGCAAAGAGAAGTAGGAAGAAAAGAACAACTTTAACAATCCAAGATACTCCTACTAGTGTGACCAAGGAAAACAGTGAAGAAGAATTGCCTTCTAAAACATTGAATGAAATTAGGAAATAAACAAAACAGAAAGGAAAGAGGAAAATTGAAGACATTTACCAAACTCTTGAGCCTTCTTTAGAGGAAGATCAAGTGCTTTCTGAAAAATTAGTTCATCTTAAAGAACAGTCAACTAAAGCAAAACAAAAAGGAAAGGAGAAATAGATCATAGAAAAGGGAGACATAAGATCACAAGGTCTAAGAAGAAGTTGTAGATTAAAGGGAAAGTTGAAGAAAATGGAAATCAAAGGAGCTCAACTCATAGACTTGGGAGGTGAAACTCTAGATCAGTCATCAGAAAACACTCCACCTGATCAAAGTCCATAGTATTCTCCTCCTCCTCAGGTAGATTTTGAAACTAGTCCAAGGAAAACAACTCCAGAAATTGATCAATCCTAGCAATAGATGTATGATTTCATTAAATCATTGGAACATCTAAAAACTAGAGCAGAATGAGGAATTTCATCCAATCAGCTAGGTACAACTCCGGAAACTTTGATTCAGTCATTGAAGCAAGAAATTTATGAGCTGGAAGTCTTAAACAAACATATCCAAAGGGAGAATGAAACCTTAAAAGAGCAAAACAAATTGGACAAAGTTATCCATGACAATACCATGCTGCATTTAGAATTATGGCATAAGGAAAATAGAAAACTGAAGAAGAAGAATAGGAGATTAAGTAGAACCCTCATTAATCTCAAGTACAGATGTCTTATGATGAAGCCTAGAATGACAGTGACAACAAGAAAGAAGAAGAAGAGGTTGGATGTCTTAGCAAAAGTTTCAAACCAAATGCATTGAAGGGAGGATAGTTTCAATTTTGGTTGCATGAGGACATGCAATATATTCACAGTGGGGGTATGTTGAGCCCCAAAACTACCTCTCTTCCAAGAATTTTCTTAAACCCTTTCTCTTCTATTTTCCCATCTCAGTGCATCCTAAGCTATCAAAAGTTGTTACATGGTGATTTCAGGAGTGTATTTGAGTGATTTTCAAATTATATCATTGTGTGTGCTATTTGATCTAGGTTTTGTTTATCAGCTATAAAATGTAGCCACTTTCCACAACTAACTGGAAATTCCGTAGCCATTTCCATTGTTTTCTAGGTTACAGGTGTCAGTAGGAGGAATGAGACACATGGGTAGCTCAAGAATTGTCCACACATGGATGAGGACCTATTTACTTAGCCAGATTTGGAAGGAAAGGTCCCAGTCAAAGGGAGGTCAACGGAGAGTTCTATGCCAACAAGAACTCTATTCCCGCACGTAAAATAAGCCTGAAGTCGTTCCTGAATTTGTGGATTTGTTTTTTCCACCTGCATGCCATCTACATAACACAATACAACATCCACCTCACATAGATTTACTGCTCATGGCAACCGAGAGGCTGAATCCTCGGATTTTGACCCATTCACGTGTCTATCATTAAAGAAATTCCTCTGAGATACAGTTATCCATTTTCTCGATAAATATAAGCATTTGCAATGAAAATAGGATGTTCTTAATATTGTTGTTATAGTGTTATGTTGTTGTTCTGTAACCAAGAGACATATTACTCTGTTTCATAATACAAAACTCTATTTTTCACATGGTTGTTTCAGCATATTTTGAAGTAACAGTGTGCTAGTCCAAAGCTGTGTAGAGGGCCCCTGCGTAGCTGAGGTCCTTCTTTTGTTTTTTTTGTATAGTTTTCATGTATATTTTCTCTCATTCAAATTGTATATTTCTCATGTTTTTCTTATGATCTTGACGCAGCGTAATCTCTGCAAACCTAGAATCACACTTTGACTAATGAATATAAAATACATCTCAGCAAAAACTACAAATCCTGGCAATTTCACAAACATTTTTTCACACCAACAGTGAGATTCCCCTTAAACCAATGGTGCCCTCCATGAGACTGACTCATCAAACTGAGGTTCTGACATTCATTCGAATCGAGCTTTCAATTCAACCCCTTTATTCAAGGTTCGATGCATACACAGGTTTCACAAATTTATATTAATCCATACCCAGAATTTAACATACCTCGTTATCTCTGCCAATTTATAATTCACTTTCTCATTACCTCTCAACAACCATCTGGTTGTTAAAAGCCCTTCAACTCCTACGGTCCACGAGCATGTATCTGGCTTGTACTTACTCCAACCTCAGCACCAAGACCAAAGCGAGCTCCATCACAAAAGCGTGTACTCACATTATGAAATACAGCAGCACTGTCTACTTGGCATAAGAAAAACCTCCGCAACATCATGATCTTCAGTTATTATACAGTCTGTGTGAGTACTTCCATTCTCGTGAATATGATCAATAGCCCCAAACATCCTTTACTATTTCTAGAGTGCATGCCATCGAACTGTATTCATAATGAAACTACTAGCCTTGGGTAACTTCAACCTATCAGCAGCCTTTAAGCCACCATTCAATCTCACAAAATGCGCCTTGCTTCAATTAAACCTTCCTCACGCAGCTTCTGACAAATGGGGATCGCTATCACTAGGTTTAACACCATTTAAGGCTGCTTCAATCCTCTTATTAACAGAGGTCTTCACAATAAAACACTGTGCAGATGATAATGTGAGAACCAATATTTGACACTTCACATTTACCCTAAACGAAAGCTTCTCAACCTTTTGGTCAGAATTATGGGTTTACGGCTTCAGGTTTAGACACTTGAATACTGCAATTCTTGATATCAAGGATAATTTTGCATTCAATTCGACATATACACTGCAAGGGTTTGATATGCTCAAAAGAAAACGACGCTTCCTCAGGGGCTGATTTCATAGGTTTCAGTTTGATTTTATAAAGAAATTCGAATGCCAAGGAGATTCAATATGTTGACATCATGTGGAACCTAGATTGCATGAATAAATCACTTACCTTAAGTACGGCATCAACTATGACTACACTTACTGCTACTGGCGTTCACTCCAGTCTAAATTGACAATCACAGAATTCAATGCCACGATTCTTGGTAATTTAGTTGCTCCGATCCGATTTATCAGAGATCATCAGTCGGATCTTTCGCCAGGTGTTTCACTTCCAGCGCCAAACTTCCTGTCCGATCCAAATCGACATCTAGAGTTTAACATTGCTTAATTGTTCCTCGACTCCACATCGCCTATGCGAATTCACCAAGCCGATGCACATTTCAAAGCCAACATATGTATTAATTTGAGTCTGGTCAGAAATTCCGCATACACTACAAAAGGTCCACACCATCTTGCTAATCTATTTTCCGGGGTAGAGACGGTTCCCAACTCACAAAATTTGATAACGCTGAATTGCAATAGAGACAGAATTCTTCAAAATACAAAAGAAACGCAGATCAAACCCAATTCAATCGATTATACAGACATACCATACTCGCGTTTTCACAAATTTCGAATGATTATATTCAAAGAATGAAATAGTCTCGGCTATTGGACAGTTACACAAAACTGATCACTGTTTTTGGTTTTCTTATTCATCTCAATACTAAATCTGAGCGTAGCGCTCCACACCAAACCAAACACTCACACAATTGCTCTTTTCCTCCACGAAGCACAATCTCTTTGTTTATTACAACTTTCTCTCCTTAACTCTCTCATCAAATCAGTACATAATCTTCTAATTTTAAAGATTCTAACAAATAAACTCCCTATTTATGGGTGCTCACACACACCTGTTATAACAAATCTTATCAATAAGATAGACACACTTATTACAATAATAACTAATTATTTGTGAAATCGACTTCCTCAGTAAACTGGATTTTAACACACAGTAATGAAATTCACCCTGTGAAGCCACAACATGTGACCATTCCATCACATTGCTGGCTGGGTCTAGATGCTCCTGCATCAGATCTTAATCATTCTGACCTTGTACATGTCTTTGCAACTTGTCACATTTCTTACTAACACTGATAGGTGCACTTCAGAATAGGTATTTAAGTCTGGTTATACTCGAGCTTCTTAGTGTAATTTTTGCATCAAGTGGTGTTACTAAGACTTACTTCCTCTTCTGAAACTCAGTTTTCAATTTCAGTTGTTTATGCTTTTACTTTATGATATTTTCTTACTATTCAAGATAGTTTAGATGTCAGTTCTTTCATGGTATATGATGATATTTCCGGAACCTTTAGCTTAACCCCATTTTAGAAGTTAATTGGCAAAATATTGTGATTATAGATGAAGTAATTGGCTTTGCTTTCATTAAGTGTGTAATTAGATAATTTAGATGTCTGTTCTTTCATGCTATATGATGATATTTCCGGAGCCTTTAGCTTGACCCTGTTTTAGAAGTTAACTGGCGAAATATTGTGATTATAGATGAAGTAATTGGCTTTGCTTTCATTAGTGTGCAATTAGATAATTTAGATGTCATTTCTTTCATGCCATGTGATGATATTTCTGGAGCCTTTATCTTAACCCCGTTTTAGAAGTTAATTGGCGAAATGTTGTGATTATGGATGAAATCATTGACTAATCATTAGTTTCCAGTTTCTTTACTTTTTGGTTTAAGTTGCAGCAGTTTATCAGATTTCAATTTTGTGATTAGGATGACCAGCAGAGATAGTAATCTCATTTTCAGTACTTCATTTTTAGTTTGGTTTATATAGATACATATTCACACTCTCATTCAAGTTCGGATTTGTAGACAGGATGTTTAAGATCTCCTAAGTTCAAAGTTTGGAAATTATCACAAGAAGCAAGAGGATAAGCCTTCTCTTCAACTCTACATCCACACTTGATCTTTGAAAAGAAGTCTTAAACTTGTGCTTTAAAAACAGATTAGTATTTCCATTGCATTAAACCACTTTAGGAGACCAACCGAAAAAAACCCCAAAACAAGATAAAACTAAAAATAGTAAGGTAAGAAAAGGGTTGTCTAGCACATACAGTGCACCACATTTCATCAGTTTACGACTCCCGGATTGATAACTTATGTAGCAATTTAGGACATACTAAATTGACTAAACACATGCTTCTTTCCCTGCTATGGAGGAGGCCTTTCATGCCTCATCCTCTTGTGTGCTACCATTCTCTTCTAGCACTCAGCAATCACATGGTTATGTAAGCCACAAAAACTACATGGTTTTCGATGCCATGATTTATGTTCATCATTAACAACATGACTGTAATCAAAATGAACTCTAGAATACTGAGACTTGTTATACCTTTCCTTGTTGTCTATGGTGCAATTATGGCGATGAGAGCTTGCCTTAACTCTTCCTCTACAATGTGCACTGCCATGGGATGATGGTGATGTGTTCCCATAATTATCTTTCCTCGACAGTTTCAACAATGTCTTGGAACTTTTTAACACCTTTGGCGTATCCCAAACCTACGAATTGAGGTCTTTACACAACCTCCAATGGATGAGTCATGCCCTGCCATTAACACCAAGTCCTCCTCCTTTATACCCCATCTTGGTAAGCAGTCTCATGTCAGTTCCTATAATCTGTACCTCCACATTTCCAACATAAATACCATTATGTGCAGATGAAATTGAAGAACAATCAACAATGTTTGCCTCAGCTGTCGATTCTGAGATAGGTGATGATGACTTCTTTAAGCCTTCATTGAGATTAAACTCCTCCAAGGCCTCTTCCATGGCTCGTAGTTGAAGCTGTATTCTTTGTTTCTCCTCTTTCTCTTATTGTAGGAGCCTCCTTGATTCGAAATTCTATGCTTGAAGGCTCTAGTCGTTGTGCTTCAATTCTTCCAAGACCTCTTCCCCGACTCACAACTAAAGCTGCAATCTCTGCTTCTCTTCTTTCTCTTCTCGTAGAAGCCTCTTCAATTCAATGTTGTTTTCTTGAAGGCTTTGGTTAATCTCCTCATTCAAATGATAAGAAGATGATGAAGGTGATGAATGTTCACTTGAGGGGGTAGATGGAGCATCGCCCTCTACTCTTTCTTTATCCTCTTCCTCCATTCTCTTCTCATAAGCTTCATGCATTATGTCCACCATTTTGGACATCCTTAGGAATGTCTCGTACATATATTTTTCATCCTCCATTGTTGCACGTTCAATTTTTCACACTCACAATTCACATCAGTGAGAAGACCACTTTGATACCAAACTTGATCCGAGATCCTTCAGCTACTGGAATTATCCAAGATCTTTTACTTTTGTGATGTTGTTAGAATCGCATTTAAAAGAGCATAAAAGAACCACATGTGCATGCTTAAACAAGAGGAAACATGACAATAATTAAAAACTCAAGAACACAATACTTTTAATAACAGAGTTCACCTAGTGTGGGTTACGTCTCCGGGGCTAGTGTCAAGGTAGTGGAGGCCACTTCATATAATGTTGTAAATGATGTTGATTTACATGGAGTATTATTTGTCATAAAAGAGACATACACCCTCAAACAGAGTGGCTTTTCTCTTTCCCTAGACGTTCTCCCTACAAGAACTCTCACTTACAAAGGGCTACCCTTCAACATGACAAGCTAATACAATATCACAATAATGTGGCAACAAGCATCACAATCTCACAGTAATTTGATAATAACCATCCCTCAACATAGTGTTAAACAAGGATCTCAAGGATAATACATCATCTTAGCAATAAAAAAAGGAAACATAACATGGCTACATCTTATACCTCCACTTTTGAAGATGGCCGAAAAATTAAAGGCTTAGCTACTGAAACTAACCTCACTTCCACTTTTTTCAGTTTTGAGGGTGAGTTCTTTGAATAGACCTGTGGTGTTGCCATGGGCTCACCCCTTTCCCCTGTTGTTGCTAACCTTTTTATGGATGATTTTGAATCCAAAACTTTGGCCCCAACATGTCTCCTACCTAAACTTTGGAAAATATTTGTCGATGACACTAATGTCATCTAGTCTCATGGCCAATAGGAGTTAGATCTCTTCTTCAAACATCTCAACAGTTAATCTTTCACCATAAAGTTCACCATAGAACAGGAAGTTGATGGTTGCCTCCCTTTCCTTGATATTCTTATTTCAAGGAATATTAACGATTCCCTCTCCCACCAAGTGTTTCAAAAGAAAACACATACAGAGCAATATCTTCATGCCAATTCCCATCATTTCCCAGCTCAAAAGTTGGGCATTCTCAACACCCTCGCCACTCGTGCCCTAAGGATCTCTAATGAAAAGAGCTTCGAGAAAGAGAAATCCCATACGCTTAATGTCTTTGTTGAGAACGGTTATAGTAGACACCTTGGTCAGAAGGCTTTCCTTAAAGATTCCAGAAATTTGATAGTTAAAAAAGAACCTAAAGAACAAATCCCAGGGGTCCATCTACCTTTTGTTCAAGGACCACTGATAAGATTGCTAGGATTCTCAGGAAGCATAATGTTCCCTCGACCTTTAGACCCCTTAACACCATTTGTAAATCCCTCCTATCAGTGAAGGATCCTATCGACCCTAAGGACATGAAGGGTGTCTATATTATTCCTTCTTCCTATGGGACCCCCTATACTGGTGAGACTGGACGCTCTATTAATCAAAGGGTTAATGAGCACGCAACTGACCTAAAACATAGGAGAACCAAGTCTTCCGCACTAGCAGAGCATGCGGAGAATACCAAACATCATGTTTGTATTTTGGAGGCCAATGTTATTGCTAAAGTTGCGCAGTTCCATCACCAAAAATTTAGGGAAGCCATTGAGATTGAAAGAAGGCCAAGAAATCTCAATAGAGATGACAGTTGGAAGATCAGTAGTTGCTGGATAATAGCCCTCTTTTCCTAGTTGTTTCTTCCCCTTCCTCCCCTCCCTCTAGTAATAGCTTGTTATCCTTTAACCTGCTTTCTTTAGCCATAATCCTTTGATCCTCTTTAGGAATCTCCCTTGATTTCTTATTTTTAAGAGATAGTCCTTTTCCTAACTATATAAATAGATTAAATTATCTAATATAAGGATATTTAAATAGCTAAATTAGACATCTTTACCAATAAATTTGGTTACCTTTAATAATAATACTATTATTATAACACTATTATATTAATAATAAGATTACAATAAATCCTTACTATTACTAATCTCCCTAAAACTGTTAGTTACCCTAACCATTAATAATTAGAATAATACTACAACAAGAATATAATAATAACTTAATATTACTTACAATATATGTTAAATATTAGTATAAATATTCCCGTTTCTTGACTAATCTAGTATATATAATATAACAATAGTTAATATTATTTTTGTTAATATTAAATACTTACAATTACTAATATCCCTAGATCTATTAATACTTATACCCATAAAATAACCTTACTATTAAATTTATATTAATTAGTTACACATGCCATTAATAATAAATACTATAACATTATTATAATAATAATATAATATGAATTATTATTAGTTTAGTTAATATCAAATCCTTTCGACTACTATCAGTGATTTTCCCTAGTTCTATTTTTATATGTTAACATTTCTATCAATTTTATTATAAATATTCCCTAGTAGTATTGTTAACTCATATCTGGGTATTAAAATAATATTTGTTTTAGCATAATAATATTATTATTATTAAACAATTTGAATAGTCAAATCTAGTCGTTTCTTGGTCAATTCTAACCGTTTTTTTCTAGTATGATCTAATATAGCCATTTCTCTAGCCATTGGAAGATCTTCTCTCCCTATTTAATTTGTAGCCATGATCTGATTCTTCAACTTGTCCTGACGATGAACCACACTCGTTGGTTCGAAATGCGTCGACAATTTTATTATCATGTGATTTACACCGAAAACCTTTTTCTCATAAACTCGATATGGATCACAGAAGCCTCAATTCAACAATGTGAAATTTTACTTACCAAGGAATCTTTTAGATTCCTCTCTACATCAGGTAATATTCTCTGCAAAGATTCTATCTCAAAATTCGTGTCGACATAGTTCCACCTCAGTATCCGTGTCAAGGTTCCGCTCTGCAATTCCTTGTTCGACACTCCTCCATTGTTGACCCCTAGTCGACTAGAATGTAAGGTTCATATAATGTTTCAGTGGTGGACTTGTCAAGGAATGGGTCTTTGGCCCAATGGTAAAATTTGGCAATAGTAACCGTGAGGTCGGGGATCAAATCTCTGCCCCTCCCAACTTGGCGTGCTGTTAACATTTTTATAATGTCACACGGTTAAACAAATAATACGGTGTGGTATATATGGCATACGGTTAAGTGTTGGTTAACACTTGGTATTTGTTTTGTGGTTGGCGCTAATTGTTTGCATAGAGATTTGTTGTAATATGTTGTTTGCCATTAGCACTATATGGGGCCTCCCATTGGGGGCCAACCCACATGGGTCAGGCTTGTTCAACTCTCACTGGCTCCCCTCCACACGGCATCGTGACATGCGGTTATGGCAATGACCTTTGGTTGTATGCGTTTTTATATATAGTTCAAGGAGCGGGGGTGGAGGGGTTTGATTGCCTGCCACACCATATATTAAATTAATATATGGTCGGTGGGTTGGGCACATCCGAAAGGCCCATCCTATGCTATTTTTTAATATTTTTTCATTTTTTTAAAATGACTTGGCCATTTTTTATTTTGTCAAAAATAAGGGTCATGGGAAAATTAAGTAGGAAAGAATTTCACCCACCTAGTGGCCAAATTCCATGTGTTAGGTATCGTTCAATTTGTAGGATCATTAAACCTAGCCCACATGCCCATGTTGACCAAAACTATGACCAGCTCTATCTTCTTCATACAAACTCAGATTGGAGTGTCGTTCACATCGTTGGAATCAGGGCGACGAGCACTTCGATCTAGTCTTCATTTAAGAGCAATTTGACCACTTTGAATTTTGAGCTATTATAAGCCCTCTTTGACCTTTGAGCGTGTCTAGAGCCACCTAGACCAAGGTCACTAGTAGATTTTGGTGTGCATATGTTTTTCAAACAACGTGTCTATGATAAACTAATGCACCAGTGCATTATTGTACCTATATGCATCAGTTCTTAATAACCTATGTGCACCGTGGTAGATTTATTTTTTGTAAAAATAAAAAAATAATGATGTGCTAAGTACATAACGTGCACCTATGTGTATACTAATCGATAGCACCAGAAAATGGTTAAATTTTAAAAAAAGTTATTCATTAAAATCATTTTGCCTAGTCTCATGCTATACTCCCACGATGCCCCATTGCTAAACCCATATAAGAATGCCCTGGTGCACTATTGTGGGGTTTTTAATTTAAAACTATCAGTGCGTTTCTTATATTATACGCACTAGTGTCATTAATTGAACTGGAGACCCCAATGCTTAATAGAAAATGATGCACAGTTGTAAGATTATTTTTTATACAAATGAAAACAACAATGCATTATGTATATAAGGCACACTAGTGTGTATATTATTCGATAGCACTAATAAGGGTTAAAAAAATTTAAAAATCCAGTCATAAAATTGATTTTCAACATTTTGATGTTATACTCATGTTGTACCTCTGAGATGATAATGCTCAATTGATCATGCCAGAGCATCTAAACTATTTGCTTTGGGGTTTTGGGTTTTGGTTTTTATGGAGGACCAATACATAAAATGAATTATAAGAATGATGTATTTAACCCTTCTAGATAGTACTAATAAATAACCAAAGGGCTGCTATTTAACTTCACACAGTGATTTAAGTTGATAAGATGTGCAGAAAGAATAGTAAGGAGATATGATTACTTTAAATTTCAGATAGAAAGATAAGTCATCATAAGTGGGAAAGCCTTTGACCAATGTTTAAATGTTAAACAAAACATTCTTAAAATTACATAAGATACTGACAATCTTATGATTTAGAGGGAGCCTTTCAGATAAACAGTCCAATATCTCTATCTCTTTATAATAATAACTTCAGAAGGAATTTTAAGAATAATTGTAACACATTTATTCTCACATGATATCTTTGTAAAACTTAAACATATGAAAAATTAACAGAATGAATGGAACACATGAAAGACTTACAAAAGAAAACGAGACTGTATGATATCAAATTCAAAATCCTTTGCTTTATTATCAATGATCTAGGAAAAGCTTGTACATCAATGCTTACAAAATTGCTTATGAAAAGGTACCACCTTTAATAACTCATAGAAGAGAGTTATTTATACTAGTTTGGATAGTAAACAAAATATCCTAAAATGATTACAAAGATATCCTAAAAGAAACTAAGAAGAGAAAAATGTTGAATGATGTGTCCCTATTAGGTAGGAAGTTGTTGATGACTGTTCCTTCATAAACTAATGTGTTGCCTTCTTGTTGGGATGGAAAGTTAATCAATTGTTTCACACAATTGATCCCACGTTTCCTCACTTGGTATCTCCAGATTTACCATTCTTCTAAATATCTCATCAACTTCGATATATCTTTCAAAATTGGGTTTAGTGAGAAAAAGATGTCCAACTTCATATTTGATTGTGAGGTCAGGGCTCAAAGCTTCCAAAAACTCTTTTCCAATAATCTATCCTTTTATCCTTGAAAATTGACTGTTGTCTGCTGCAATAATATATAATCTTTCATGGTAATCATCCAATTTTATTGGTTGATCGTTTGATGACACTAACTCTGGTAAACCTTTCTTATTCAACATACTGAATTTAGAATGAAACCTTTTGACTGCAACGTTCAAAGCTTCACACTTTGTTTTCAGCTGAGTCAGTAGATTCTTCATTAGGACTTTCTTAATCTCCAAAATAGTAGTTGTCCTATCTATAACATTTATCTCTTGTAACTGTTGCATAGTCTTAGAGTTTAGTACTTCGATCATCCCTGCTTCTTCTTTTGGTTTTGTGCCCAATGCTGCCCTCTGGTTATCTATCTTTTTCCTTCATATGGCAATCAATTCTTGTTGCTCAAAAATAATTTTTATGGATTTCCATACTTATGTTATGGAGTGGTTGATATCTAGCCAGATGTCCTCTTTGGCTTGGGCCAAAGTGTCTGCCATTAGAGCCTTACTTTCTAATTGTTTAACATTGAGTTCTAACCCGTGTGACTTTTGCATTTTCTCTACATACAAGGTATCATTCTTTACCTTTTGTGACTCCAGGGTTTGGAACTTCTGTAGTAACTTTTCATTTTGTTGTTTTTGTAACTGTAACTCCTATGGTAACCTTGTTGTTTCAATTGTTGCTAAAGATGAAGCAATGTTAGTAGGAGATGAGACTAGCTCTATATTTGCTGTGGGAATTGTTGTTACTGAGGTCATAGTAAGTTATGCTGCCTCTTTTTCCATGAGAATTTCTTCTATTTGCTCTTCCATTTTCTTGATTTGTATGTTTTGCTCAATAATGAGCTTCAACATCTCCTCCTTGTGTTGTTCATTTTCTGCCATCTCTTTGGTTTGTGGATCCTCAGTTGAAGGCAGTTTCAACTGTTTCTTCAAAGCTGTTATCTCTATATTTTTCTTCTTGAGCATTTCTTCAATTGTTTTACAATCTTCGGGATCATATCCAATCTTAACAATAATATCTTCTAAAGACTTTAATTTGTTATCTTTAGCTAAAGATGATAGTTTTTCAATCTTAAGTTGTGACCGCACATTTGATAAGGAAGTTCTAAGCTTAGAAAGAGACATAGCAGTTGTAGTCATTGTTGAAAATAACATTTCCCCTGATTTCCTATGCAAATCCATCTAATCAATAGGATGTATCTAGTTTACATCAAATGAAAATATGGTATTCTTGTAATCTGTTGTGGATTTGGGAAATGGAATTTGAGCTTGTAAAAATTCCATTTGCATCCTTCCTCTTTCACTATCAAAGGCTGAGAGAAGTCTGTGCTGAGAGGTGGACGTTTGTTTCCAAAATTGACTATCATTTGTGACTTAAGATTTTCATTCTTTTGTTAAATTTCCAGAAATGTTGAGAAGATATTAGTATCTTCTACTAAGCTGATCAGTTGACTGAATAATCTCCATAGGTTTAGCTGAAGGAGGAGTTGAAGAAGTAGAAGGAGGTTTGGGATCAATGGTCCCTATTGATGAAACATCTTCTAAAGATCCAAGATCAATTATTTCTGGTGGCTTTCTCCCTGATGATATTGAAAATTCGGTATTCAGTTCCTTTTGTAGTATAAAATACTCTTTAATTGATTCTGTAGTTGTTTGAGTTTCCTCTCTGGCTCTTTTGTGTTGAGTACTTTGAGTGACTGAAGTATTTTCTTGTGGAGTGATTATAACTTGTTCATCTGCTTCTAAGAGAGTTCCTTCAAACCACTGCTCCTAGTTCATAAACTTCTCCAATTCTAGCCTGGGAGGATGGTTCTAAGGTGTTGCCTTCAACTGAACTCTTAGGGCTGAAATGATCCCAAAAGGATCATAAGACTAGGTGAAGCTTGGCTGGAGATTCATGCCCTTCAATAATTGTCTGCCTCTATACCTGCAGACCTAGTATTACAAATGAATGTCCCTACGTTGGCTTTGAGTTTGAACTGTGACTTTTTCTTACTTGAGACAAAATGGACTTCATCCATATTTATCATCTACCTGATGTATTCCAGTGAGAATATCCTCATTGGCACATACTTAGGTAGTTTGTGTGGAGCTAACTCACTACCATATATCCTAATTTCAGTGTAGTTCTGGTACAGATACCAGTCACCAGTCTTAGTTTGCTCAGATAGGTGCAATGTTTCTCAATTTATTCTCCAATTCTGAGCTCTCCCTGGCTATTGAGTAATTGAAGAACTGGATGAATAAAATAATATATAAACTGAGAGAATGTAAACTTTGATGATGCTGCTTTAACTAACTATGTCCAGCGAATCACTAAATGATTCACTCCTTGCTCATCTTTCCTATTAAGTTGAATGTGCAATGAATCTCCCTGCTGAAACAAAATCAAATGTATTATGAATGAACTATATCTTAACACTCCTTGTGTGGTAAAATTAATAAATTTTTCATGTGTATTATTAGCCAAGAACTGGCTATAATTATACATGAAAGTAGGTTGATATTCCTTACTGAAAATGGAAAAGAATCCAAGGATGGATTCATCAACAAGTTAATCATTTTCATAGCCTAGGAGGTATGATAGTAGGGAGATGATATGTCTAGTGGCTTCAGGGAACATAGAAGATGAATAAGGCGGGTTTCTCTTGGGTAATTCAACATCTACTAGCAAAAAAATTTCAAAGATAAGGACTCTCTGTGGGAAGGTGATTTTATTGTAAAGGTCCATGAGAGCTGCTAGTGAGAAATAACTGAGGGAGTTAGATGAAGGTATCATTAGCATTTAGTTTATACTCTGAGCAGTAATGGTGATCAAAATTTTTCCATCCTGAGTCATCATTGTTCTTTGCATAGGATCATACATGGCTTGACACCAAGTGATCAAATCGTGGAAATGATGAGTTTTGGGAAAGGAGAACAATGGCAAAAGTGTCTCCCAGAAACGAATGGGATCTTCTTTATCAGTATATTTTTGCTTTAACCACAAATGCAATTCGTGGAAATCAAATTCGCATTCGTAGTATGTGACTTTGAATAGGGAGTCTACAAGGGGAAGGTGATCCAAGTCAAGTAAGGTTGTAGATAGATTCCCTTCTTCGATAGTTTTCTATGTTTTAGATTTTGGAGCCATCTTTCTACAGGGGGAGATTTGGAAATTATTTTAACTGAAAGATAGATGACAAGGAAAAATATACACAGAGCGAATATAAAAGTGGTAAAGAGTAGAGCCATGGGATATTTATAAGTGAAATTGGGCTTAATTTTCCATTTAAATCTAACAGTAGGCAATTTATTATGGAGGAGCGAGATTGACATCTAACAGGAGGATAAACGATTAAATGAGGCTGACAATGGGGTAGGAGCGTATGGCGCAATGACTTTGTGACGTGGTGGCTTGTGAGTAGGTGAGAGATAATGAATTTATGATGTGGCGGCGTCTATATGGAGAAGGGGATAACAAACGGATGATATGGTGCGAGAGAGAGGTCAACCATTGGAAAGGAGGAAACCATTAGTGGGATTTCGAGGGGGGTGGTGAGTTGGTTTACGGTTTTATGCTTTTGGGGTCTGAAATGCTATAGGAGTGACATGTAGTAAAAGAGGGTGGTCATTAAAACAACTTTTCGAACCCCCTCCATCACATTAACGGGAAACGTTTGAAGGGGGGCCGAAATGCTTCCTCTATCATTGATCTGGGCAGAGTGAATTGTGTCCATTGAAAAGTTCCCAGTGGTTATTTTGCACTGATTTGAAGTTTTGTCACTTTCGTCCATATGACAAAATAATTTGTTATTGACTATTAACAAGGTGACCAAGTTGATCACAATAATTAAACCCTGATTAAGGAATTTAAGCATTATTGAAACTAAACAACAAATTTCAAAGGCGCGTTTGAACTAGCAGCCTTAATTTTTATTTTCTAAAGAAAATACTTTTTTTTTATTGCTTATCTAACAGTTTATCATTTTCCTTCCTCTTTTAGAGAAACTACCCTATCATTTTTATGATATGGACCTGAAATGATAACAAATCCTAACAATTTTTTTTTTTCAATTTTGTTTTTGGTCCATATCCTAACTTATCATTTTTCAATGGCATTTAGATTTTTTTCAACTAATGGCTAACTTATCAAAAACAAAGATGTTACAACAACTCACATAAACCACTAGTGCTTTCAACATTTTACGAAAGCCCCAGTGCATAAAAACATGGTGCATCGAGGCAAGGTTTTTAATTTAAAAAACATCGGTGCATTATTCATATAATAAGCACCAGTTCCATTAATAGAACTATGCGTCCTAGTGTTTAGTAGAGAATGGTACACCATTCAATGGTTTTTTTTAAATAAAAGATAACGGTGCACTAAGTAACTCTAGAGAATGTTTGTGTATACTACTCAATAGCACCAGACTAGTGTAAATTTAGAAAAATGTCAGTCATAAAATTCATTTTCACCATTTCAGTGCTATACTCCCACAAAGCCTCGGTGCTTTGACCTTTTCTGAACACCCTGGTGTGTATACAACATGGTGCATCATTGCAAGGTTTTTAATTTAGAAATAGTGGTGTGCTAGGTGAAACAGGAGCACCGATGTTTACACTACTCGATAACAATGGACAAAGGTTAAAGTTTAAAAAATGTCATCATAAAATTCATTTCCACCATTTCGGTGCCATACTCCTTTGAAGCACTAGTGTTATTCCTGTTTTGAAACACCCCACTTCTTAAATAGCATTGTGCACTGTGATAGAGTTTTTAATTTTAAAAAAATCATGGTGCGCTTTGTAAAAAATTTGTACTAGTGCAACATTACTCGTGCACACTGGAACAGGGTTAAATAAAAAAACCTTACTGACCATAAACTTCATTTTTACCATTTGCAGTGTTGTGTAGCTCTAGAGAATCAGTGCTACTTTTGCCTTTGTGAAGTGCCCTTCCATTGATGCTTTCCTTTCTTGTCATCTTTATATTTGTTGCTAAAAGTGTGCCTTTCGAATTTTGTCAAACAGTGGTCAAATTGTTTTTTCATTTACGTGGCAACCATGCCTCCCCAATGAACAAATGTCTTGGTAATGTATATGCTTCTCGCTAACTTAATTTTTTAGCGAAGTAGAATTGAAAATTAGGTAAAAAATTCATTTCTTTTTTCTTTTGCTTTTGTGGTGCATTATAGATCTTTTGCTCGCACCATTTGCGGTGCATTCTATAAATTTACAGGGTGCATAAAAAATCGATGTGTAATGTTAACACACCACAATTTTTTAATATTATTCAATGTGTTTGGTAAATGGAAACAGACCAGGTCATGAAGTTACATGATGCACCACCTTAAAAATTACAACTTTTACGGTGGTGCGTCTAGTAAAACTAGCTTCCCGGTGCATTTATTTTTACTAAACACATTGCATAATATTAAAAAGTTATAGCTCAATGTATTCGGTAACCTGATCATTCTGATGCGGTGCATCGACATAAAATTAACGCGTCGGTGTGAAATTTTATGTCAACGCATCGCATTGAAAAATAAAAATAACTAATGTTATGTATGTATGTGAAGCAAAAATGGTGCATCAAGTTGATGCACGTACAATTTTCAGTGCATTCCTATTTTTTTAGCGCATTGTGTTCGATGCGCTCCTCTTTTTTTGGAGCAGTGAGGTTGATTTTTTTTTTAATTGAAGGTTATATGTCCATATCTATAAAAACATTATTTATTTAATAAAAAAAATATGTACGAGGTTGATGTATTTTATATGTCAATCATGTAGATACGTCAAAGGAGAGAGGAGAAACAACAACAAGAGAAAATAGTCGACGAGTACAATATGGTACGAGAGTGGGAGGCACAAGAGAGGGAGAAGGATTTGTACCCTCCCCTTATTACCCCATCAACCCAAGGCCTCTTGAAGAATATATGCCTCCTTAATTACTATGAGAAGTTGTTACACAAAAAATTGTCACCATGACTTTCTACAGTTTTTGTGAGTCCATAAATGCTCATACATACCTCCTTTGCAAGTCTTAAGCCTCAGCTCTTCATGTCAAAACTTGAAAATGGGAGAAAGACCTTAAAAATATCTCAAATCCTGGTTTCACACTTTCTCCTAGTATTGTTTGCTGTGTCGCACCCAATGGTCATGTTTCCGGTGAACCTGACCGCTCTGTCTATTGAGTAATGGGTGCGAACCCCTGTAAAAGTTAAAAAGGCATGAGTTCATTCTTAAAAACTCATCTTGGGTCACTTCTAGACTCTTCTAGAAGGAATATTGCACTGGAAAGCCTGCTCCACCTTGGTTCATCCATTCCATAACTAAGGGATATAACTCCATGATATGAGGTGCTTATCCCATTGAAGGAGGAACTTATCCCTTCAATAGTGGACCTGCAACTCACTCTATTTGCACTATAAATTCATGCATTGGGCTGGTTGTAGGAGAGGTTGAAAGCTGAAGATTCTTGAGGGTAAATGTTGCTG
>APFE030596795.1:84000-109985 GCA_000404065.3 Pinus taeda
ATTTAACTTCTTCTTCTTCTTAGCCTCCTGGTTACTGGATTTCAAACTTTCACCAAGCGAAGTAGAAGAGGAGGGTGAAGAAATGGGGGAAGAAGGTGAGGGGTCAACCTTAGAATCATCGTGATGTGATTCGAATGAAGGAGATGGCCAGGAGTTGGGACACTCGGGACCACCGAGGTCAAAAATAACCAGACATGTAAACTAATGGTTAACCCAAGGAGGGACAACGTAGCCATATAAGGAGCACCAACATTTCCAAAAGAAGGAAAAGGACCCGGATTCCCATCTGAGGGGAATCCTTGACTCGTAGACTCTAGAAATGTTGCCATTGGAATCGACCGTAAATAATCACTAAGGAAGATAACTTTAACCAGGAATATTTTGAAGGTAGTTAATTTTAAGACATTAGAACAAAACTTTGCCTTTCATATTTTAAGAGTCAAGAAAAGGAGAAAGGTGACTCTAGTCACTTTTGGAATTAACGAGCTCGAAAGGACAAGTGCTCAAATTATCTTTTAAGTTTAAAGAGTCAAAAAGATCAACTGACTACTTAGGATGATCTAGGTAAAAGGGATTACCAGGTAACTGTGAACTGCAGAATACCTCCCAGTGAACCGAGAAGTACGGGTAGGCAATCTCCCCGAATGTTGTGTTTGGTGTATCACGTTTACAAGGCGGTAGACTCATATTTCTATGGATAAAGGATTCCAACCTAGTGGGGTCTCCATTTAGATACATGATGGTACAGGGAGCACAAGTCCGTACTAGTGCCGTCTAATGCCAAAGCGAATGACAGCTGCTAGGTTTAAAGACGTTAGAACATGTCTCTAGCCTAGACCACTAAATGTGAGCATTAAGTTTCAATGCTTCCTTAAGTTAATTCAATAAATTTTAATGGTTTATCATGAATTAGGTTTTAATCACAAGGCCCTATTGTTGTCATCTGAAAACTCCTATATGCAGCTATATGAGAAAAGAAATATTTCTTCGATGAAAATTAACACTAATTGAGGGATAGAGAGCACACAATCAATGCAATAATCAAAGCATGAAAACTTTCACTTATGCATGTCCTAAATGCACTTAATCTTCCTATAACAACATAAGAAGTTTCATTTCATTTCCAATGCATATGATAATGCAAATTCTAGCTTCTCAGTAACACTACGAATGCAATATTTGCGCTTAGGTAAACTAGAATGATGTTCTTCTTTTCATAAAATGCAAAATGAATATTTCACATAAAGCACTTTAATGAATTTTTTCACAATTATGAACAAACAAGCATCGATAAAACCCAAATCACGATAAATGAAACTAGAAGTAATTGCTTCCCTGAATCGAACAAACCATACACACAAATGCTTTAATCGACAAACCAAGCAATGTAATCTATGTGCATAATGAGAAAAGAGACACTCGAAATAAGAGAACAAACGAGACTCTTTTACTCATTCAATAGAAAATGAAGCAAACAAAGCATCCTAGTCACTTCTGGGCAGAAGAAGAGAGTCTAAGGGTCAGGACACACTGGCACTGAAATGGGAGAAATTCTGATTTTTTCTTAGCACAGAGACCAGAGCAACTTCCTAACTGACAGCTAGCGCCAATAGGCATGACCAACACAACTGACCAGTACTACAACTAGCACTGATGGCCTGATTGGCGTGACTGCCTAACTGACATGTAGCGCTAATCGAGGGCTTCAAAGAAAAAATAAAAAATAACTTCACATAGGGCCAAACTTAACACAATAAAGGGTGGGCTAAACCAAGCAAGCACACAAACCAAGCTAAATGGAGCTTTCTTGTGAGGGAGAACATAGTCTAAACAAGCTAAAAGGCAGAAATCAAGAGAGAAAGACACACTAGTTGAGATCTAGGGTGAACCCTAATATTCACCTACATGCATCAGCGTGATGGCCTAATTGACAACGAGCACCAGAATGGGGTCAATGCGACTGTTTCTAAGTATATCGCGCTGATCAGCGTGACTGTCAACGAAATAAGTGTGCTGAATGAGGATGCAAGGAAAAAATAAAAAAAATTCAAAGGCTGAGACCAGACTTGCTACTGTAAATTTTAGGCCCATAGCAGTAAACAAGGCAAAGTAGACAGAATTGAAGGGAAATGGTGATATTAGAAAAGTTCGCACAAAACCATGAAATTCCAAACAAGCAAACAGAAGGATTGTTTTCCCTAGTGGAGTCGCCAATTTGTGGTGAAGTAAAATTATAAGTGTGGACACAAACAATTCCTCTAGCCTGATAATGAGCTAAGCCACAACCGATACATTCCATGGAATATTTCCTTAGTTTAGAACCAATTAAGAGGGCCTACCTCTTAGTATGCTTATCCCGTTTGGTGATGACCTTGCTTGCTCAGTTCAACTATATCCCGTTTCCTTCTTCGAACGCCTGAAACAAGTAAACAAAAACAAACAACAATTATGATAATAGACAAATTGTAATTCAACCTACTTAACAAGTCAAGAAACATTAATCCATAAATATGTGAGATGAGACATTATGTAGGAAATCGATCGATAGTTGAATATATATTGAATCAAGAAGATATTATAACCATTGCCTTGACGTTTTTGTTCTCCTCTGAAAAAACTAGGTTCCCACACACTTCCGTTAGCATTCCATGATGGCCTCAACAATGATAGTTTTAAGGCTCTTCCCCTTAGGCTTCGCACCAAACCAAATTCACACTTCTCCCTCATGCACAACTAGAGAGCTACAACTATGAATAACTTGTTGTTTACTGGAAACTTATTTAGCACACCCACATTAACACTAACCTGTGCTTGGGAAAATGGAGGTTTATATAGCATGAATGGATGGGAGATGGTTCCTCTTCTCATGGGAGAAGGTCTTATCTCTTGAGGTAGTTCCATCCTTATAGGGGAAAGGAGCCCAAACTAACATCCTCGACTCCATCTGGCTCAACCATTTACCATATTTTCGTTATGAAGCTTCTAGAGCTAGAAGCTTCGGCTCCTTATTTAAAAAAAAATTCAAAAGAGGATTGGCACGACTGAAACAAAGCTCAATGGCTCCTGTCGGCACTAGGAAAAGTGTTAATCCCTACATATCAGCGCAAGGAGGACAAGGGTCATTAGCAACGGTCTTGTAAACTGGGAAAAATAGAAGATCTTTGGGAAACGGTGCAAAAGGGAATTGTTCTGCACATGAAGAGGGACAGAATGGGAGTTTCTTCATGAAGGGAAAGCATGTAGTGTTCACTATAGAGGTCCTCTAGGATCAAGGAACGAGGAGTACAGGGACAGTGATAAAATGCTGTGTAACACCACAAAGTACCTACATCACCAAATAATCGCCAAATGGAATGTTTGTATTAGATAGGAAGTATCCCAGAGGGTCTAACCATCGAGCTCCCACTCTAGGAGGTGAAACAAAAAATTCCACAAGGTACTTCCTCTAGTCTACTAGGCTCCACCACAACACCATAATACCATCAACAACCCAATCACTTTTCACAAGCTCAAAAGAAATGAAACATGAAATTAAACAAATAAAATACAATAAAGGGATGGGGACACCATTTATAGGTTGTTCCAGCTCCAAAAGAGCTACCAATAGAGTCAAAATAGGAAATAATTCTCCCATTGTCCCCTACCTTCTACAAACAAAAGCTCATCAACATTACTACTGCCCCTCCAATATTATGATTCTCAGGATTGTTGAAACTAGGTGAGGGCACCACCAACAACAAATCACATAGATCGACATGCTAGGGGAAGGGAAAATAGAACCCAGACACCACGCCCTCTTAGAATTCCAAAAGTTCCAACACATGGGCTTATAGTCATAATTCACAATGTCTATCCCATTCACTATCTCGACCAGTTCTAAAAGAAGAAAATTCACCTGAGAAGGGAACAAATGAAAATTGCAAGAAGAAGAGTAGAAACAACCTTTAATGTTTAGGCAACATCCAAAGTACCAAAGAAATATACCCATAAACAACATCCCCTTGCCTCTTAACTCAAAAGAAAAACTACAATCCTTCCTTACACTCTTTGGTCACTAACAAACTTGTAATTGGGAAAGAAAAAAATACCAAAAACAAGGGACTAGAAATAAATGAAATTTACCCTCCAACTAGAGCTCTTCTTGGTATTTGGGATAAAATTCTCTCCTTGTGCTTGAGAACTGGTTGGGAAAGTAACAAACAAGAACATGGCAACTTTAACATAGTACCAAAATCATGCAAATGCCAAAATGGTCGGGTGAGCAGTTGCATCGCCTTACATACCTCTTCCAAGCTTCTCTCTTGTAAACTCACACACATTCTCCATTGAAGGTGTGGGTCGATAACATAAAAAGCCACATAGTATAGGTGCCACATCCCTCTCCATATTTTACAAATCGGGTGGTGGTCTCCCCCAACCAACACTAACACCCCCCCCCCCCCCTCCCAACCCTCCTTCCTCCCCCTCTACCACATTAGTTCACTTCCATCAAGGTGGTTGTAGTCTTTTTAACTAGTTTCCAGCAAGGCCTCTTCAACGATGAATCTAGTAAAATATCCCTTTGTGAAGCTACCTACTTAGAGGATTCCTAACATCCATATTTTTCTAGGAGATCATCTATTTTGTTCCTATTTATTTTAACATGGCCAAGGAATAGAGTTGGAATATGAGAAATGAGTGGGGAAACCTATTTCAAAGGGACTCCAACCTCTAGCTTGATCACACCTTATGAATGTGGGATCCATTCTGTAGTTTCTGGGCCATATTAATAATAAATTGATATTATTCTTTGACCAAAATCTTGTAAAATCCATGTACCTAAGCATGATTGAACCCCATACAGAGACCCATTAGTTGTACAACATTATTGCTATTAATAGTAATCGTTGTAGATTAAATGAACACATGAAGGCCTCCATGATTATCGATTATCCCTCTATATCTTAAGGTTTCTAATTTCCTTTTGTTGTACCAACAAAATTTAACTTTAGGAACTGACGTGAGGTAGGTTTCTCGTCAGTAGGGATAGAAGCCTAACCAAAGGGGGAGGAGAGGGTTGGATCCCCTTAGGTGGAGAGGGGAACTATTTCTTTTAAATCCTTACTTCATGACCGAATGCCTGCCAATCCTAAGCTAGCCAAGCTAGAGATAAAATTTATTCCCTAATTTTCTTAACTATGGAATACCTAGTGGAATCTATGGAGGTAGATATCCCTTCAAAAATTCCTTTGTTGCACCCCTTCCATATTCCCCATAATATGAATCTAGGAAACAAGATCCAAATCTAATGGAGGACAATATTAAAGAAACCTTGGTGTCCTCATCTTATTATGGTATTATATATGCTCATTGGATCTTTGTTCATTCTTAGAAAGTGATCTGATAATTTATTTCATAGTCTCACAGAAAAAATGTAGTAGTTAATCAAATGCTCCAGGTCTTCTAAATTTATTAAACATAATTGACATATAGAGGTTCCTTCGTAGTTTCTCTTTTAAATATTATCCCATGTTAGTGGTTTATTCTAAAGCAAGATCCAAAGGAAAATGAAATTTTTTTCCATACTTTTTGTTTCTATATTTTTACGTAGACTTCCTCCCTTTGTATATTTTGATATCTTGCTTCCAATTGAAAATATTCACTCATTGAGAAGATGCCTCTAGATTTATACCCCACTAGAGTATGTCCTCCAAGTTAGATACAATAATCCTCTATTTTTATAAATTACTCCAAAATTTTTGCCACACAAACCTATCTAGCTTAGGGTGCTAGTTATCTAGTATAATCCATTGATGCCAATTATGGTTTGTCTCCCCCTCCCTCCAATAATCAGTCATCTCTACTCTCCTAGAGGATATCATTTTTTGTTTTAATCATTCCATATTAGCTTGTTCCCTTAGTTTTGGTAGTTGTTGCTAGGCATCATTTTAAGATAATGCAATCCATCCATTTTTTATCTCCTCAAATTAGTGTTTCTAAATCAAATCCATACCTTTTCTTGCCATGTTTTGGCTTAATGACCCAGGGGCAGTGATATTCAACCTTATTAGGTTTCTTGGAGGATTATGAGGGTCATACTTACTTTTCCAAATCCTTTTATAGAGATCTTTCCCTACCTATAAGCATCTCCACTAGATATTTGCACCAAATATTGTTGCCAAAATGGATGGATCATGTAACCCCAATCCACCTTTGAGTTTCTATCTACATCATTTTCCCTAAGAAACAAGTGATAACTTCCTTTTCTAATCTAGATCCTCCCCATAAGAATGACCTATTTATTCTTTAGAGTTCCTACAAGATAAATGATTGAGCCATCATATTTGAATACATATATATTGGGAGGGATTGGAGAACCACCTTTAGCAAAACTAGCCTCCCATCCATATTCAAGGAGAAAAAATTCTAACTAGTCAGTTTATTTTGGAATTTAGAGATGAACTCTTCCTACAGGCTCCATTGAAGAGAGATATCTGCTAAGGGATATCCTAAATATTGAGATGAAAGCTTACTTATCTAAATCCTTAAAACATGTGCCACATGACATTGGGTCGTTAATGGCATATTGAAAAAGAATACATGTGATTTTTTTTTATTTTTCTATACCCAACTATGTTGCAAACGTATCTAGAATATTGTTGAAGGAGTGATGTTATGACATATTAGGTTTACCCATACCCATTATATCATCGAAAAATTGTTGGTGGGTCAAGGGGAATTCCTCTCTATACAACCACAAACTAGAGAGACAATTTTTAGACTTCGTTGCCTTAAACAAGCTTCCCAAACCGTCAAAAACCAAGATGAACATGAATGGAGACAAGGGTTCCCATTTCCTAATCCCATGAGTGGATGTGAAAGGGGAAAAATGAGACACATTTATCAAAACCAAGAAAGAAGTCGAGGAAATGAGACTATAGATCCATGCAATCCACTCTTCCGTGAAGACAAAGTCATCGAATATGCTACACAAATAATTTTATTTTAGCTTATCATATGCTTTTGATAAATATATTTTTATCATCATACCTAGTTCTTAGTGATCTTTAGAGAATGAATTGCTTCATGAGTGACCATAATACCATATATCATCTTCCTTCCTTGTACAAATCTTTTATGTTCTAGAGATATTAGTTTAGGGAGGAATGGATTGAGTCTATTAGCTATTATCTTAGTAATTACCTTATAGATTGCATTGCATAATGAAATAGTTTTATAACCATTGGGATATTCTAATTTCTAATTCTTGGGTACTAAGGTAAGGAAGGTTGTAACCAAGGCTTTGAATATAGTTTTGGAATGTTTAGACTCCTCAACTGCTTACCACACCTCCTCACCAATAATGGGCCAACATGTTTGGAAAAACTTTGCGGTGAATCCATCTGGTCCTAGATATTTTTTTGGGGCATCGTCGTGGTTGTTTCTTCCACCTCCTCATACTCAAACTTCCATAGTAGAACTTTATTCTGCTCCATTGTAATTAGCCTAGGAATATGCCTAGATATATCATGAATCACTCTGATTATGTCACTGCTAGTTCTAGTCAAGATATTCTGGTAGAACCGAACAAGATCTTGAATTATCTCTTGATGGGTCTCTAGTTTCCTTGCATCTGGGTCTAAACTTGAGGAGATATGGTTGTGTTTCCTATGTTGTATCATTGACCTATGAAAATTTTTGTATTCCTTTGTCCCTCTTGAAGCCAATGGATCCAAGCCTTTTGTCTCCATAGAATCTCTTCTTGATTTATTCTCTCCTTTATTTCTTGTATGGTTTTTGCTTTGGCCTTGATTAGGATTTCTAATCTACCAAATAATATCACCTCTTGCTATATTTCCCCCACTCTTTTCTCAAGTTTCTTATTATCTTCTAGCATATTTCCAAATTGTCACTTGTTCCACCCTTTAACCTCTATTTATTATGATTTAATTTTTCGTGGAGCCTCAACATCATTGATCTAATGTTTAAATCCATTGGAGGTAACCTAGTCTATGGAGAGGAGGACATGTTGTAGGCCCCATAGGTTTAGTGGTAGTGATCGAAATTGAACCTGTGTTAAACAAGCACGATCTTGACCTAGTTATCTATTCTTTTGCTTAAAAAATGAAAATACAAGAAAACATTGGAATGAAAGCCCCCTTAAAATGGCCTAACGAAATCTAAAATTTTAAGTAGAGTGGAGAGGGGTTTGTTTTTCATCTCTTCTATGATGATCTTAGGAAAGATTATAACTCATGTGTTAACAAGTGAGATGGACACACACTAAAAGTAAAACACCTTACAAATGAAGGACACGAAATTCTCATGCATACGCAACAATTAGAACCTTAAATCCCACCAATGTTTGCATGAAATGAAACTTTGGAAAGAAAGTGAATCTCATGCTACATCATAATCATTGAACCAACATTCGCACTAGAAATAGCAATAAAACATGAAGTAAACCCACAAAAACAATAAAAGACAATCCCATTTACTGAATAACAATAATATTCAAAACTCCAAAAAAAATGGAGAAGGGTTTGCTTATGTGTGCCTCTCGAGATCATCATAGTCAAATTTACCACTCATGTGTTATCAAGTGAGATAGTAGCAAATTTAAAACCTACCATTGACCTTTAAATGACCCAAAGCTGATGTTTAGGTGAACCCACCAAAAATATGTTTTACCATGACATTGGTTGCATGAAATGACACTCCCATCAACAAATGTGTGGATGATACAGAATATTTCTATCATTTAATAGACACACAAGACTTAGAAACTAATATGGAATGGATCATTATCTAATTTTTCACCTATCCTGGTACATTCTAGGTGGAAAAACTATTAGGAATGAAATAAGAGAGAAATAAAATGAAAATGAATGTAGAAATAAAACATAAAATGAAATAATATAAAGGAGGCACTAATACATGGTTCACTCAATTTTGGATATGTCCAGGAAGAAATAACCATTCCTTCCTTCTATCCCATCACCTAAATGAAAGTGTATGACCTATAACACATCCACCACAACCTCCTCTTCTCTCTCTCACATTCTTCTCTCTCTCAATTAAATTTCTTTCTCAATAGTACAAAGATACGATATGATTCCCTTATAAAAAGAGGGCTTCCTCCTAGGGAAAATAAATGCCTAAAAAAACATCTACAATCAGATTTATGGCCATGCAATCTTTATATGATTAGGCCAAAAATTGAAAACTCATTTCTTTCCAAGATGATTGGATTCTCACTACCACTATACAACTTGCCTTCTCCCACTTCTTTACCAATTCCTCCATGAAACTCTTTAAGCAAGCCATCTCTTTACTAGCCTCGACAACAACAACATACTCTACTTCTATTGTTGAAAGTACAACAACGCTTTATAATTTCAAAATCCAATTTATTATTGTTCCACCTATAATAAAAGCATACCATGTGGTGCTCCTCCTATGATCTATATAACTTGCAATATTTGAGTCAAACATATTCTTGTAGAACAATGTTTGAACCTCCAATGGTACCTCTCAAATGATTGATAATCCACTTTATTGCATTCCAATAATCTTTACCTATATTTTTCATATACTTTCTCACAAATCCCATTACATGTGTAATATCCAGCCTTGTGTACGCTATCACATACATTAAGATACAAACCACTAATGAATATGTAACCATGGACATGTAGTCTATCTCCTTTTGTATCTTGGGACACATCTCCTTACTCAATTTGAAATGGTTAGGCAAATGTGTACTAATCGGTTTTTCATCTTTCATTTTGAGCATTTCTAGCACCTTTTATATGTACACACTTTGATCTCAAATGCTTTCGAATCTACTTTATTTCATTCTAATACTCTTTACCTAGATTTTTCATATACTTTCTCACAAATCCCATTGCATGTGTAATATATAGCCTTGTGCATACCATCACATACATTAAGCTACAAACCACTAATGAATATGGAACAATGGACATGTAGTATATCTTATCATGGGTGTTGGGACACAACTCCTTACCCAATTTGAAATGGCTAGCCAAAGGTTTACTCATTGGTTTTTCATCTTTCATTTTGAGTATTTCCAACACCTTTTCTATGTACACACTTTCAGACAATGTTAATTTATGATTTTTCCCATCTCTTGTTATTCTCATACCAAGGATTTGTTTTGCAACACCCAAATCCTTCATAGCATATGAATTAACTATTTTTCTTTTGAAAACATTTATATAATGCATGTTAGACTCTAAAACAAGCATGAATTCTACAAATAATAATAGGATAATATAGTTTCCATTTTCTAGTCTCTTAAAATAAACACATTAGTCAAACTAGCATCTACTATAACCTTGTTCTATCATAAAATTGTCAAATTAAAGTACCACTACTTTGGAGATTGTTTTAAACCATACAAGCTCTTCTTTATTTTACATACTAATTTTTCTTTACCTTTGACCTCATGCCCCCATAGATTCTGCATATAAATCTCTTACTCCAAGTTCCCATGGAGAAAATTTGTGTTTACATCTAACTACTCATATGCAAATCTTCTCCTATCATTCTAATTAAAGTTATTTTTACAAGAAGAAAAAATATTTCATCAAAATCTATACCTTTCTTCCACACAAACCCCTTTATAGTAAGTTTTTCCTTCTACCTAATTTTTCCTCCTTCCTTCAACCGATATACCCATTTATTCTACAATTCTCTTTTAGATTTGTTTTGTAATACCCAAATATTTCATAGCAAATGAAGTAACTATTTTTCTTTTGAGCACATTTAGATCCCGCGTGTTAGAAATTGAAACAAGCATGTCTTCTACATGCAATAATAAGATAACATATTTGTCATTATCTAGTCTCTTAAGATAAACACATTGTTCAAACTAGCATCTAATATAACCTTGTTCTATCATAAGTCTATCAAAATTAAATTACCACTGCTTGGAGCTTGCTTTAAACCATACAAGCTCTTCTTTAGTTTTCATACTAAGGTTTCCTTCCCCATGACCTCATAACCTTGCAACAAAATCTCTTCCTCTAATTTCCCACAGAGAAAAGTTGTATTTACCTCTAAGTACTCAAGATGCAAATCTTCTAATGCCACTAAGCTTAAAATAATTCTAATTAAATTCATTTTGAAAATAGGAGAAAATATTTCATCAAAATCTATACCTTTTTTCCGTACCCACCCATTTATAATAAGTCTATCCTTGTACCTATTTTTTCCTTCATCTTCTTCCTCTAACCTACAAACCCATTTATTCTACAATGCTATTTTACATGTAGGAAATAGGACCAAGTCCTAAGTCTAATTATGCACCAAAGCGTCCATCTCTTCTTTCATGCCTTGAGCCCATTTATTTTTAGTGTGTAGCTACAATGCTTCTTCATATTTTTCTGGTTCACCAGAATCAATCAACAATACATAATACAATGAAGGAGAGTATTGCTCAACATGTCTATTTAACCTAGTTGATCTTCTGATAACACTTGTAGTAGATTGAGGTACTTGTTGTCGCTGTTGTTGTTAAACATTTTAATTTTTGGCACTTTTGGAATTTCTCTTTTTTTTTTTTTTAATTCATCAAGTACTACATATTTTGTGTTTTCCTTTTCCTATTTCTTTCTTTGCAACCAATCTTTATAAATGACCTCCTCATTAAACACCACATCTATACCTCTAACGATTTTGTGATTTTCATATCCCATAAGAAATATTCAAAATCATTAACTCCATATCCAATAAAAGTACACTTCTTGGATTTTTCCTCACACATTGTTCTATTTTCTCTCTCAATATGGTTAAATGTTTCATAACCAAAGGTATTTAAAATAAGTAGTTTACCTTTTTACTTATCCATCCTCCTCTAGATTTCCATCATCCAAGGAACTTGAAGGTCCTCTATTTATTAAGTAAATAGTATTATCCACAACATCTTCCAAAATATCTAAGGAAAATATTACATGTAATCTCATACTCCTTGTAAGCTCCATGATCATCATATTCATCCTTAATGACACACCATTTTCTCATGGTTCTTGGGATTGCTTTCAACATATGAATCCCATAGATGAACAATAAATATCAGACTCCTTACTGCTTATTCACCCCCATTATTTGATCTGAGACAATTTAACTTATTTCTAGCCTCATTCTCAACCAATGCTTTCCATTTCTTAAAATTATAAAGATGTCAATTTTTCTTCTAATGAAATGAACTGAAGTTTTCCTTGTTGCATCATTAATGAGAGTAACATAACAATAAGAGCCACCAAGATATGATACCTGAGCCTATCCTCATACATCTATATGCATAAGCTCTAATGTTTCACTCATCTCTTCCTTGGAAACTTTGAGAAACATAACTCTTTCTTCTTCCATCAAACACAATTCTCATAGAAGTATAAATCAACCTTATTCAAATATGAGAAAAAATTCCTTTAGTGGAGAATTTGCATCCCCTTCTCACTCATGTGCCCAAGCTTATATTTCCACAATGTTTCATTCCCTCTTGTAGAAGCTAAAATAATAAAAAATTCAACAACAAATACATAAATTGTTGAAAATAGCAACAAGAAGGCTGCAATTGGGCAAGGTCCATTGAGAGGTTTTATCTCATGGATCGTACCTTGCTAACGGGAGCCCAAAGTACATAGTAGTGGGAGGAATCAGTGGGATTGATGCAATCAGAGATCAAAGTGACAGGGGCTAGAGCAGTCAGATACTGAAGAGCACAGAGAAGGATTGACAACTATGCAAAAAGGCTGAGTCAGCAGAAGCACAGAGTTTTCAGTCGACAAAGGCAATAGTAGTCATATACTTTGATGACAGAGACATCATTCTGATTCAGTTTGGATGTTTTTTTTTTTTTTTGTTTCTGGAGATTGTTGGAGCAACAACACTAGAGACAAATGTTGCATGCAGAACATTCCAAAGGTTCATGATCGAGATAGAGTTGAATTCATTTCTTGTTGAGAGGGAGTTTTGAAAATAACAACAAGAATTGATAAAAATAGAATCCAAAATATTCCAATTTTAGTTTGTCCTTGAATTAAAATTCGAATTTAGTCTCACCAGCTGCTTGAAAATAATTAATTAATTCATTATGAATTAATTAGTTGGATAAATTCAAGTTAGAAGTCTCTCAGTTGATGCATGCATGCACTCAACCAGTGTACTCCAGATAACTGAATATTCTCTCATCAGAAACTCATGCATGCCTATTCTGAGAAAGACCCAGTTGAGATTAAAGTCAAGGATAGTGTACTATTAGTTGCCTGTTTTCTCCTATAAAGGAAACTCATGCATGCAGAAGGAAGAAGGCTCCTTTAGGACTGTGCAGTTCTGACTGTGTGTTAGAGCAATGTGTGAGAGTAGTGTTACACTGGGTGAAGGAGATCATCCCAGAGGTAACTGTGTAAGGAAATAGGAGCTTGGAGGGCAGAGAGAAAGGCTTGTGAGAAGCCAGGTTTTCCTGTGAGCATCCAGGAGGATTGTACTGAGAGCTAGCTAGCTGTCAGAGCTAAGGCTTTTTATAATTATGATGTATTTCCACCTTGTATGATAATAAAGATAGTGGGGTTTTTTAGCTGAGGCTTTCCCCTAAGTATTCTTTGTCTTTCATGTGTATTGATTCTTCTTCTGGTTATATGTGTTCATCTCTAATTCAGCTCGATCTTTAAGCTTCTGCAAGTTTGATAGTAGAAGTATATTATAGTATTTTTCTTTGGTATATTGCATTATCAAGTTTATCTGCAGTCAGATTTTCTACATAGATCTCAAAGGTAGATTTGCATAATTTCTACATAAATACAATGTACCTACCTTCTCTCCCTCTTCTATTAGTAGATATCCTCTCATGGCCTTCTATGAATTTCTTGTAAATGAACCATAAAACATTCAATTCCATGTCATAATTATATTTTTCTTAAGTCAGGGACATGCATTATCTCTTTCAACAACTATTGGTTTCCATTCTGTAATTGTATCCATACCTTACCCTTTCCAATAATTTTACATGGTCTATCATCATCCAAATAAATGTGTCCAAAATCACCTTGAACATAATCTTGAAAACATTTCCTATGGGACATGGCAAGAAATGAATCCCGTAAGTCTATCACCCATGAATAAAAAATGTTATTATTGAAAAGACTAAAGCATGTTGTAACACACCCACTTGCTAGATTTGTTTCCTTATTATTATTTTGTTGTCCATCTCCTTTTTTTCTTTAGAGACCAGCAATTTGTCTACTTGTGTCCTTTCTTCCCACAATGCCAAAATTCTAGCCTCCCTCTGGGTTTCGATCTACCCTTCTTAAATTCTCCACAATTTCCTGATCTCTTTCATCTCTCCTTTTGTCTTCCCCTATTCTCTATATTCAAAGTATTACTTGGAATCTCCCTTGTGCTTTTCCATCACATTGTCTCATTAAGGATAACAACAACAACATCATCAAACTTTAAAGTGTTTGAACTAGAGACATAATTAGTCACAACAATGACCAAGTCATTCCAACTCTCTAGCCATGAGCAAAATATCAAAGGATCCCTACCCTCATCATCAAATTTAGCTCCTACATAACGTAATTAATTAGTGACCATGTTAAATTCATTTAAATGATCAACAACAGACCCACCTTTTAACATCTTCATATTAAGTAAATGCTTCATAAGAAATATCTTGTTGGAAGTTGAGGGTTTTTCATAAAACTTCTAATGTCATCATCAAACCCTCCATTGTCTTTTCTTTCAAAATATTCAAAAATATTGATTTTGTCAGGCATAATTGTATTTCCTCCAATGTGTGTCTAACATGAATATCCCATTACTTGTCATCATTGGCTTGTTTGGCATCCTTCCCAAAGATAGAAAAGGGATTTTTTGATATAGAGAATCTTCCATTTGCATCTTTTGTAGTTGGTAGTTTTGGTCATTAAAATTATTGAACCTAAAACATTCCATTGCTATTCCCCCCACTTGAACCAATAACCCTCGTTTCCTATGAGTTTTATTATTCAAACAAATGTGACTCTGATACCAGTTACTAGGAATAACATAATAGAGCAATAAAATCAAAATGAACATGGAAATAAAACATAGAATGAAAAAATATAAAAGAGATGCCAATATATGTGGTTCACCCAATTTGGGCTACGCCCATGGAGAAATAGATAGCCCTTCCTTTTATTTTGTCCAACAAAATGAAGGAATTACAACTTGAAACACATCTACTAAACCCCCTTATTCTCTCTCTCAAAGTATCCTCTATCTCAATTACAAATCCATCTTAATAGTACGCAGTCATGACACATTTCCCTCATAGAGGGTTTGCTTATAGGGAAAAAAACCCTAACATAATATTTGTCATCACATCTATGATCTAATGATGAATGGTCCAAATTGACTATGAAATTACAATACTTCACAAAGTAATTTTGCCAAAGATTTCTCCTTAATGGCACTCCCACAAACCCCTGCTAGGTAAGGGGGGCTCCAAAGAATTGTCACAACCCCACATGGACCCCCTAGTGACACTACTAAAGGGGCAAGCCTTCGTACACCCTCCATCAAGAACTGGAGTCCAAATGTGGCTAAAAAAATACTTCTAAATTAGGAAGATAATTAGGCTCCACAACCAACAAATGTGACATCTGCTTGCATGTTCAATGACACAATTATGATGGTACTATTAATCATTCTACTAGATTCTTTCCTTTGGAGTTATACTATGGCTATTGGTGTCTTTCCCCTTATGAGTTGCTCACTACTCTTCATCCACCATCATTTTCTTAATAGTGGAAGGAAGAATATAGTTTTTATCCTTTATTCATCAACTAGCTAAAATCCATGATCAAGGTGTTAATGCTCTATAGGCCTCTCAATATTACTAAAAGGCTTTTGATGATCATTAACATGTCCCTTGGATATTCTCAATTGATGATGGAATGTAGTTACAAATAGATAAATGAAGGTTGAAAGGACATTACTACCATGATAAACTAAAACCTTTGCTCAATGGCCCTTACACTAATATTCAATAGATTAATGATAATTCTTATCATCTGGACTTGAATTCTCAACTTGGCATTCATGACGTGGTCAATACCAAAATTCGCAAACTTTGTGATCCTCCTTTATTGGTTGAGGGTCACTATTTCACATCCTATTGATACTCTCCTAGATTTCTAATGTCCTCTCATAGTCAATGCTTTGTTATATGTTTGCACTTGCTCCACCAGATAATGTTAACATACTCCTTATCAGATTGGGAATCACTATCGGATTGGGAATCAAGGCTATATTCCATCTCAAGTTAGGGGATTTTTAGAGTAGTTATTTAAGAGTATTCTCCCTCATGTTTTGGAGAAAGTGAAGACACTTTTTGAGCTAAAAGGATTTGATGTGTTAGAACGATACACATCTTTAAGAACATGTCTTTCCATGAGGGAAGATACCTTCCAGGCATCTTCAACTCATTCCTCTACAATATCTAACAATTGTTTTAACTAAGTAAATGTAAGTTGAGTAATAACTCTATAATTTTTTCTGAAAAGGTTACTTTTGATGTGGTAAAAAAACCTAAAAATTACAATCTTTATATAGGGATTTTAATTTGAATGCTAAGGTTTAATCTTTTTTGAGTTCTCATAATTCCTAAGTTTGTTGTGTTTTTAGAATATTTAGGAATTTATGTTGAAAAATCGAGTTTAATATTTTATGAATTTTCATAATTTTTATGCTTTCTTTAGAGATTATTTTACATATATTTCTAGTTACACTTTTAGTAATTTACAAATATTTTATAATAAAAATGATGAATCACATTTCCCAAACACAAAATAATAATTACCCTATTCCATATTGCTTTGGAAAAAAAAACCTTACTATAATAAAAATACTAAAAGCATTTTAGAATAAATAGATTTTATGGTTAACACATTATTCAATTAGAGTCAAAGTGAAAATGTGTAGTGTTTTACTCTATTTATATGGTCTCAAATTAAAAATCAATAATCAAATTACTTGGCATGACAATTAGAAAGCTTCATCATCTATTCTTGAAAGCCTGAGAACACATTACCATTTTATTTGAAATATCCTAACACCAGAAATGACCATAGACCAGATAAGATTATTTAAAATTTAAACATCCACGAAATCTCAGATTCTAGTGGTGCTGATCTTTATTACAATATTGTTAAGTTACAGCTCTAATTAAAAGGTATCTTTATGTAACATAATTAAAAGGTATCTTTATGTAACATTGAAGTGTTAAGAAAGAAAAGATCGAGTACAAGGAGTTTGAATTTTGGGGCGTGTAACATAGTTCATATTTTCGAAAGATTGTGCTTTTACGCATTTGTGATATTTTTCAGTTAATCATTGAATAGCTTTGTATGCTAAATTAAGCAGGTATCCTCTTGACAACTTCGACCGCATCAGGACATCCGTTAATGGAATTTTAAGTGCTCAAAGTAAAGATAGTGTAAAGGCTGTAAGTTCTAAAGTGCCAATTTCAACAAAGAATACCAAGGACTCTCCTCCAGTTGCTGTCATGCAAAAGGCATGGGTTGTAAACAGCTCGCAACCCTACTTTGGATTCTCTGAACGATCATTCGTGCAAGGAACCAAATCATTACTTCTGTTGTATTTTGCAGAGATCGAGCGGTTAAATGTGTTTGAGTCGAGATCTTTTTACATCACAATAAATGGTAAAAAACGGTCTGAAACCATTACTATGGTGCGAAATTATGCTGCCATAGAGCTACCGTTTCTATCCGATACAACAGATATCCAATTTAATTTAGTGAAGGCTCCTAAGTCGACCCTTGGTCCGATAATCAACGCCTTTGAGTATTACATCCTAGTTGATACGCAACCGGCGACTTATTTACAAGATAGTAAGTTCCCTCAGCAAACTTTTCATGCTCAAATTATTGCTATTATTATTGAATGTCTCACCAAGTAGCTCCCAAATTGCAGTTGAAGCTCTCGACGGTATCAAAAGGAGTTTCAACATAGAAGATTGGATTTCCGATCCTTGCTATTTGATCCAGTGGAAAGGAATTGGGTGTGATAGGAGCTCCGCCCTCATTAGAATATCGGAAATGTAAGTTTAATTCTTTGATTTGCCTGCAGCTTAAATTATAAAATTGACTAGGCTTATCGGTGAGACTGTAAGAGCTCACCATACTCCTATTGTTTCCAGCGATTTGTCAGGAAGGAATCTTACAGCATCTGTGCCGAAAGAAATCGGACAATTGACAGCATTAGTTAATGTGTAAGTAGAATTTAATTAACTTCTTTTGGGTTTTACTGTAGTTTTACTTTGAATATTATCTGTGCAGTATTTACTCATTGGTGTTGAAATTAGCAGATCACTTCACAATAACCATTTGATGGGACCATTGCCAAATTTCTCCACTTTAACCATGTTGGAGAGACTGTAAGTTCCTTCAACATTAAATTTTCACTTGAGAGACTGTAAGCTCTTTCTCTTCTAATCTGAATACCGGTTGTTTCACTTGAGATGCCGCGTAACGCTGGTTGTTTCATGTACCGATTACAGTAAAATAGAAGTACATTTCCAGGGTAAATATAATATATCACATGTATTCTACCTGCGAATTGTATTTGAAGGATTGGAATACTTGCACGTGGGTTCCACAGCAAAGATAATTCACAGGGACGTCAAGACCGCGAACATCTTATTAGACAGCAACTTGAATGGAAAACTGGCAGATTTCGGTCTTTCAAGGATGACAATTGATGAAAGGGCCACGCACGTTACCACCGCAGTGAAAGGAACGTTCGGATACGTGGATCCAGAGTATTAACTTTCTTTTCCCTGTGCAATATTCTTTTTTTGATGGAATTTAATTGATTGTTAAGGGGAGCAGCAATTTCTTTTCGTTTTGTTTTTAACGTGTTTTTGTGGGCACGGCTGTCACAGTTATTTCGTCACTCAAATGTTGACGGAAAAAAGTGACGTGTATAGTTTTGGAGTGGTTTTACTGGAGATCATATGCGGTTGTCTGACAACTTGGAGATGTAAAATTATTTACAGAGATTTCTGTGATCTATAATATTGTTTAGAAAATTTTCCACGAAATCACATCAATAATCATTTGACAAATGATTATTAATGTGATTTGGCCGAAAAAACATTATTCGATGGGTAAATAATTTATTCAAAAGGATAATTAATATTCAAAATTAATGGTTTATTAATAATAAAATTAAGAAAATAAATAAAATAAAATAAAATAAAATATATATCAACTCAAAATTAAAGATAGAGATCTAATGACTGCTAATTTTGTAGTTATTAAGTATTAATTTTTTAAGTATCATATATATTCAAATTGATTGATTTTTTTTTGTTTTTATTTTCTTAATTACATAATATCTTATTATACACATTTCCTTTTAACTTTGTACATGAAAATTCACTATCTTGTAATGTAAATTTGAATTTATCTATATCCTCAATCTAATTAGTTATGGAGATCGAGTATAAACATTTCATATTACAAATCTAAATTTCATTTTTATCTCCTCGATTACATAACATCTTATTATACACATTTCCTTTTAACTTTGTGCAAAATTCACTATCTTTTAATATAAATTTGAATTTATCCATATCCTCAATCCAATTAGTCATGGAGATCCAGTATAAACATTTCATATTACAAATCTAAATTGGAAATACTATACATAAGAATCAAGACTTTCTAATGATCACTATATTCTTCAATGTGACATAAATCAAATATGTGACTAACTGTCATTTGAAAATATAAGATAAAAGTCATGATAACTTAAAACCACCTATCAAGCTTGACAAAACATATTTAAGTAAATACAATGAAACAAATTACATAAATCAAATATGTGATTATTTAACTTGAAAGTATCAACATTTCAAAATAATAATCTTAATAACTTAAAACTAATTATCAAAACTTAAAATTGACAAAAACATGTTTAAGCAAACAATGAAACAAATTCTAGAAAGTTTATACCAAAAAATTGTCTATTGAATTTATGGACAAATCCTATAAAATTTGAAAGAAACAAATTGACATAATTGACTCGACTAAGAACACTAGGACTCACCACTTTTACCACAGACTCGACTAAGAACACTAGGACTCACCTAAGACTTCAACAATAAATTTCACCCTAGGTTTGGGGTTTAAGCAGGAGGGAAAAACTCTTCTGATCAGTCGTGTTTAGAAACACAGGTAATCGATGACGTTAAAAACCTACTAGGATGAAATTCGTCACCAAAATCATAGGCTTACCTAGGTTGTTACATAATTACACGGTCGTACTAGCATCATTTACATTACAATTTGTAGAATTTGAGTTTACAATGACATGATGGATAGCTGGCTGATAATTCTGACTTTGAAATTTTTTGCACAACCACTTCCTTGGACTTGTGGAAAAATGGGCGTAACATGCCCAATTAAGAAAATTACAAATACACAATGCTTTCGATTTGATCTAGTAGATCAAGCCCTAGATTGATCCTCGATCTCCTTGGCTGATTTGGATCTCCAATGTTGCACCCTACTTGCAACTTTCTTGGGCTCGACATATTAGAATGGAACTCCTTCACTCATTGAGATGCATTTCTCGATGTCTTATGCTATTGTATGGTGTGCCTTCTCCTCTCCTTGGCCTTTCTTTTATAACATTACATTGAGCTAAATTGCTAACCCTTACTTGCAAAGTGAGTGATGATTGAGATTTATGTGTCTTAATTCTTAACATTTTTAAGTGGATTTATGGCTAAAACTTAGAAAATAATATGCTTATACTTATACCTAACAATTAGAATGAGTTTGTTGACATGTGTAGGTACAAAGGAAGCTTCCAAGGCATCCTTATGTGGCACTCTATGCTCAAATTCGAATTTGAGAAGATCATGAACCTCATGGAGAAGATCATGGACCTCATGGAGGAGATCATGGAGGATAGGGTTATCTGTCACCATTGGTTGAGAAATATGTGGGTCAAAGGAGAGAATAGTGGGTCTACATTTATGAGGTTGTTATAATAGTTTTTGTATAAATAGGAGTACCTCCTCCATTTCAAAAGGAGGACTCTTAGAGCATTGTATCCAATTTATGATGGAATAAAGCTTCATTTGACATATATTTTCATTATGTAGTTTTAGAAATAGTTTTCCATTATGTAGTTTTAGATAGAAATTACCTTAATGTAGTATATGGAATGGTTTGTCACTTTCGTTCTTAGGAGAATTGAGCTCACTCTAGAAGGAGCAAAGGAACATGTTTCATATTAGATCTTATTTTATTTAATTGCTTAGATGTTTGATGTTTGAGGATTTGATTGATGAATGAGTTTTCAATTAGTGTCTTATCAACAAATGAGAGGACAACCAAGAGTCTAAGTTAGGCTCTCTCTCTATTTGATTTGTATGACAATTGGAATTCATCTTTTTGCTTTTATGTTTCAAAGTTATTTCATTTAGTTTACGCTTATGGATGAATTTTAGTCTAGTCTGGATTAGTATAAGAGAGGACAATCAAGAGACTATGTTAGTCTTTCTCTCTTTGAATCTAAACAACAACTAAAGTTCATTCCCTTGTTTGCATTTCAAGTTTCTAGTTTTATGGTTTCTCTATGATACTGTAGGGAAGGACAACCAGGATCTCCTTAGTTAGGAGCCTCTTCCCTTGCATATTGTATTGAATTGTAAATAATTTCATTAGACATAGAATTAGTCGCCTACTCCTGCACATATAGTGCTGGCATCATCAAAAGCTTACGAGCTTCCCTGGTCGATAATTTAATGCAGCAATTTAAGCACAATAAATTGCCCAACATTTTGGCGCCGTTGCCGGGGATGGTGCTAAGGGATTAGGCATTAGAAATTTAATTTAGTACTAGTATTTTTCTTTAGACAAAATAACTTGTGAGACCTGGTGACAGCAGGATCTTCACAAAGAAGTTTAAGTTTGAGTTTTTTGATAGTTTAGTGTTTAGCTAGTTTTTAATTTTCGTCTTTTCAAACAAAACCCCCCTGCATAAATAAAAACGAATCAAGCGATTAGTATGCTCTCTTCCTGCGCTTCGTGCGATCAGAAAGATCAGAAAATCTATTTATTTCATTCAAATAAAAATACTCTTGCTGGAGAGCTAATCTGCAATGCGAAAATAAAGAATTTTGTGAATGAGAAAAAGATCATCTTCTAAACGCAACCCTTAAAAACGTCAGTTTTGAAAAGCAGTTTGTGATCAAACCGAGGCAAATATAGAAAAACGAAGACATGGGTTTTTTCGATAATAGAATTAATTATATAACCTAGAAATCGTTTGCTTAAATTCCTAAAAGTCTAAGAGTAAATCGTGGTTCTTCAGGACCCTATTTTGATAACTGCGTGAATAAAAACGGTTTTTTTTTTTTACATTCATTATGCTTTTCTACTCTCCACATTACATATTTCTGCTTTCCCATTCCACATTATATACTGCATTGCTATGTTCCTAGGGATCTATTGAAGCATGCAAATAAATATTTTAATAGATTTCATCGATGCTTGACAAAAAATATAGACTGGAATGGCATGAAATGATACCATCCGGCTCACGAGTTTCCCTGGTCGATAATTTAATGCAGCAATTTAAGCACAATAAATTGCCCAACATTTTGGCGCTGTTGTAAAATATCAACATCAACTCCATCAGGTGGTAGCAGTACATATCGAACAACTGATCCCCTGATAAAACAATTTTTCGCTGATAGCATATCTGGATATTTATCTTGCTCAACCATTCTTGTGTTCTCCAATTTGATGTTAAGATACTGATCCACTGAGTGCAGAGTTCCTCTGATGGCCAAATCATTCTTCAGCTCCATAGTCACTTCCTTCGTGCTGGCTTGACCTGCGGCAACCCAAACGAAATATGTTCAGGTAAAAACGGGATTCGATTTGCTGGGATCACAATCACCAAACTTTTTGTAGAAATTGCCTGTCATCTAACCATTTATGTAGTTGTATATGCCACTAGCAAGCAAGCTAAGGCGTTGAAATAAACGTTGAGGAGATATGGATCCTCAGAACTCGCCATGGATTCCAGCAGCTAATGAATCTAAGGGTTCAATGAACAGTAGTGTATTAATGAAGTTGTGATAATGAAATACTATTCGGTGTAGTTGCATGAATTAACACGCTGGGTAAGGCACGAAAATTATGCAAAATAATGCGGCAATCTAACCATATTTCGCATGCACAATAGGTCATTCAAATTTCTTTGGGTTCCCTAAATTTGTACCTTCTATTTCGACCAGATTAACATCTGCCACATCGAAGCTCATGAGTTTCAAGTCATTGTTCACAAGTAGGTCGTAAGATGGCTGGGAAGAATTCTTTGTTTCTGTAATATTAGACAATTTGAGGGCATGATCTATTTCACTACAGCTACAACCTTTGCTACTGTTCGGCTTTTCAATTTCACACTGTCTCACACCGTTGTTGCTTTTAGGGTCACTTAATGTTTTGGACTAATATATAATCTCTGAAATTGGCAAAGTCCTGAAACTGTTCCTATATAATATAAACGAATCCGAAATTGAGCAAGGTGGCAAGAGCCCAGAATTTCTATCTTCCTAGAGTGCAGTTGCAGCCACCATATTAGTACCATCCACGCACTTGTATTTCTTGGAACAATTTTCGATGGAAATCTTGCTGATATTTGGAGATTGTCCAGATTAAATTACTAGCAGCTCAAGAGCGCTACCAAAATGAGCAGGTATACCCCTCCAATCACATAACACCTCAGTGTCATCCTCCTCTTCGTCGAAGTCGATAGTCAAAGTTGCTGGCTGGTTCTTCATTTCTGTTTCAGTGTTCAAATGGAGCACGCAAATCCATCACCATGACAGCACAAAATCGTTGAAATGAACCTCATTTTGGACATAAAAAAAGCTCTCCATAAACATGGAAGTTCATCCTCTTGATTTCTTTACAAATTGGGGAAGATTCGTTTTAATTGCTGGAAAATTGCAGGCCAAAAGAAGTTTGGTGGCCTTAGAGAATTGCCTCAATGGACAAGCGCAACAGGTTCATATCCTACCTCAGCTAAAAATCTTCATATGCCTTCAATCCAATTTTGTATTGCATTTCTTTTGGTTTGTTTTGTATATTTAGATTTATTTTGTTTTTATTTATTTTGTTCTGATTTGGTTATTTATTTTTAGTTATAATCGTTGTTATTATAACTTAGTAATATATTAAATAATGATAATACTATGTTTTATTAAATTGGTTGTATAATATTTGTTTATGTGTAGGTTTAATATAAGTATCTGATCATTGAATAGTATTTTGGTATGTTATTTAATTATTAATTAATGTTTGTTATAAAAATTGTATTAATATATTAATTGTATTAATTATATTAATATATTAATATCTTTTATAATTGCATTAATTAATATAATTATAATTTCTTGTTATGTTGACTATGTATTTTGTTATTATATGATTTTCTTAATACATTGTTTTAGATTATCATTTTGTTAAGATTGTTATCATTTAAAAAATAAAAAAATAATAATAAAAAATTGTTGTGTGTTGTTTTGAAGGTGAATATTGGCATAAAATAAAATTTTGGTGATATGCAAATTGAGAGAATAATGAAACTGGGTGAAACTGCAACAGTTGGTATGAGGAAAAAAAAAAAAAAAAAACACTTTTCACAAAATTCACGCAAGCTTGAAAATAAAGAATGGAACATTTGGAAGCAGAATTTAAAAGAACATTAGGTGGATTATTTAAATGCTCATTAACTTATTTAGAGTTGGCAAATTGATATTGTTGTATGCTTTTATAATGTACTAATCTGCAGGACACAACAAATCTACAACAAATCTACGATGCCAAACTCTTCGCCATGCATAGAAGTCAGCTGACACAAACAGGGAGTATTATTTTTCATGGTTATTTTAAAAACAAACGGATTGATATTAATATCATGATTAAGTCAATTTCAACACTTTGTTTTTCCTTAATTTGTTTTATTTGGTAAGAAATTTTTGCGTAAGAATCATGAAGAAACTGGCCATTTCTTCTAGAGCACACTTATGTTTTATTTGTACCAAGTTTTTTTTACAGGTTACAGGATAATCAAGTGATCATAAGGAGATCACATTGTGACGACAATTGGTCTTCCAAAGACTAAGTCATGACAGATTCTAAAGACAAATCCAACTCTACAACCAGTCCTTTGCAACTCCCTTTTTGCAAAAGATTTTCAATTCCACCTATTGTCAAACCATAAAGCATGACCTTTCCATATCCATTTTTCACAGCAAGAGTTATTATTCATACATCATGCATTTCCTTACATCCATCCATTTTCCTTGTCATTACCATTCCCCTTCATTTCTGCCAATAAAACCCTGCTGCAGTCAAAGTCCTAGAGTCTAAGCATCATTGAAAAAACACCTAGAGGCTTGCATGCCTTAATGGCAAGTACTCTTGCTAATGAACAATGGGAGTACATTAATATCTCTTGTTCATTGGATCTTGTAGGTGACTCGACCACGACACATTTATTCGTACCTACCAAGATGTGTTAGGCATCCTGACTCCCATTGGAATCAATGGTGGGAGCTCTTGTGTTGGCTAGGGGCATTCATTAATGGCCACTAAGTCAACAACTTCTTGCTATGTTTGACATCGACACATTTAATCACATAGTAAAATTTGTGCCAACGAGCGTTGAAGACTTGAAGACCCATATATTGTAGCAGATGGAGCGAATTTCCTTTCATTGTTTTTTTCAGTTTGCCATTTCCTTTTATTGACTTGAGGACAAGTCAATAAATAAGGCTGGGAGAGAAATGTAACTTCTATATTTTGTATACCTTCCAAGCCTTATACATTTTCAGTCGCATTTAGCAGCAGATTCCGAACATTCAGTAGAAGATCCAACAACAGATTCAA